>PVIU01012603.1:0-59317 GCA_004026605.1 Ondatra zibethicus | reverse complement strand
GCCCATCTCCATTAATGTGTATCGCCACTTGAGTTGTGGCTTACCGGCATGAGTCTAACCAGTGTCCATCTTGTGCTGGAGAAGCATGGCGTCTGCTACACTGCCTTCTCTCTCACAGCATTCCCTTCTATCTACTCCGCCCACCTAAGGGCTGTCCTACCAAAAGGCCAAGGCAGTTTTCTTTATTTAACCAATGAGGACAATATACAAACAGAAGACCCTCCTACACCAATATACAGCAAGCTGACAGCTAACATCAAACTGAATGGAGAGAAACTCAAAGTGATATCACTAAAATCAGAAGCTGTTCACTCTCTCCATATCTCTTAAACATAGTTCTTGAAGTTTTAGCAATAGCAATAAGACAACATAAGGAGATCAAGGGGATTCAAATTGGAAAGGAAGAAGTCAAACTTTTGTTATTTGCAGATGATATAGTATCTGGTGTTCTGCTGCTCCTTCAAATTCATGGTCAGTCCTGATCTTGAACTTCTCTCTTGCTTAACCACACTTTACCAACAAAGGTAAGAACCCCTCACCTGCTACTTCTAGTTACACCTGTTCCTCATTGTTGCTGGTGAGAATGCAAACTTGTGCAACCACTTTGGAAATCTGTATGGTGGTTTCTCAGAAAATTGGGAATCAAGCTACATCAGGATCCAGCAATACCACTCTTGGGAGTATATCCAAAACATGCTCAATCATACTACAAAAACATTTGTTCAGCTATGCTCATACCAGCATTATTTGTAATAGCCAGAACCTGGAAACAACCTAGATGCCCCTCAACTGAAGAGCGGATAATGAAAGTGTGGCACATTTACACATTAGAGTATGACTTAGTGGTAAAAAAAAAAAAAAAAACACACAATGGCATCTTGAATTTTGCATGCAAATGGATGGAATTAGAAAACCCTATTCTGAGTGAGGTAACCCAGGCCCCAAAAATGAATATGGTGTGTACTAACTCATAAGTGGATACAAGTCATAAACAAAGGACATTGAGCCTATAGTTCATGATCCCAGAGAAGCTAAGTAATAAGGTGAACCCAAAGAAACACACACACACACACACACACACACACACATACACACACACACACACACACACACACACACACACACATCCACCTGGGAATTAGAAACAGACAAGCTTGCCTGACAAAATTCGGGGCATGGGGCATCAGATAGATGGAAGGGGAGAAAGGGAGGGTTGAGGAGAACTTGAAGGAATGGGATAGTCGAGATGGAGGAAGGACAGATATGAGAGCAAGAAAAGATAAATCTTTTTCTTTTTTTGAGGGAGCCATTATGGGGTTAGCAAGAAACCTGGCCCTAGAAAAATTCCTGGGAATCCACAAGGATGACCCCAGCTAAGACACTAAACAATAGAGAAGAGGGTGCCTGAACTGTTCTTATCCTGTAGTCATACTGATGATTATCTTAAATATCACCATAAAATCTTCGTCCAACAAAAGATGGAAATGGAGGCAGAGAACCACATCGATGCACTGGACTGAGCTCCCAAAGTCCAGTTGAAGAGTGGAAGGAGTGAGAATATGAGCAAGGAGGTCAAGACCATGAGGGGTTCACCCACTGAGACAGATTGTCTGAACAAATGGGAGATCACCAACTCCAACTAGAGTGGGAGTGAATAAGCATGGGATCAAACTAGTCCCTCTGAATGTGGTTGACAGTTGGGGCAGACTGAGGGGCCACTGATAGTGGCACTGGAATTTGTCTCTACTGCATGTACTGGCTTTTTGGGATCCTATTCTCTTTGGATGTATGCAGGGAGCCATACGCTTGCATCCTCGCAGTTTGGAGGTAAACAAATTCCATATATGGCAATGCTTCAGGACTGAGCGTCCAGGTGCTTCCCGCGTGCACAAATAACCTGAAGTGTCCCTAGCCAATCCCGAGAATTCTGGTGCCAGCGGGACTTAGCAGCCAATCAAGGCGCGAGTTGCGTCATATCTCCCTATATAAGCAGCCGCCATGTTAGACCTCGCTCTCTCTCGCCTCCGCTCTCCCTTCAACCTAGAGGCTCTCCGGCCTCTCGTCTTTTCCTCAACCGAGTGCTCTCCAATAAAGTGTGATCGGGAAGAATCCTGAGTCTGGCTGTTCATTCCACTGGTCGGGGTCAGCCAGAGATGTATACCTTGCTCAGCATAGATATAGTAGGGAGGGCCTTGGACTTGGCACAGGGTAGGGTGCCTTGTCCTCCCTTAGGATTGGAGGGGGAGGGGTGGAAGGGTCTGGGAAGGGAGTGGGAGGAGGGGAGGGATTGAGAATTTGGATTTGTTTTTTTAAGTAGTAAAATAACAAATAAAAAAGAAAAAAATAAAATATAAATTCATAATTTAAAAGGGCAAGATTATGGATAATTTAGCAATACAAGAGTTCAATAGTCTTTTTACTTATGGCTATTTTACTTATGATATTATGCAAGGTTTATGATTTCTTTCCTACATCCCTCTATTTGATTCTGGGGATTAGCTTTTTCCTTCATATTCTCTCCTTAAAAACATGGTTTGTTAATAGGGCCAAGAATGAGGCACTTTTAGAAATGATACAGTCTTCACAAACTGATAATGACCAACTAAAAGGGAAATTCAGCACTCTGGAGAAGGATACAACCAGTTTGACAAACAACACCCAGTCAATGACAGAGGGTGATAAGACATTAACTGAGTGAATTCATATTGTTCAATGTATTAATTGGACTCTGTCGAATGGTTATAATAGATTGACTGATAGAATGTCTCTCCAGGAAGGTAATATGCATTCTAAAAAAATTATGCCCAAGGATGCGACATTATCTTTACTGGACAGACTTCCCACCTTGGAATCCTCATTGAGGGCATTAGAACAGAACAATGGACAGGAGATCCAGACTTTACAAAAGACAGTAGTAAAAGGATTTGAAAAGATTGAGGAATTGAATTTGATGACCAAGGACAAAAGGTACAAAGACAAAATTTAGTCTCATGAGTACATACCAAACTCCAGGTTAGCTTACCCAGAGTTCTACCTGCCTATCCAGTGATATTATTGGAAAAAGCATCTGGCACCAAGTATCCTAAGGTAGTCAAAAAATATACATGGGAACCCATACATTTGACTGAGCTGAAAGAAATTAATGAAGCAATAGTTTCTTATGGAATACATTCACCCTGTGTTAGGGAAATGGTCAAAACATGGGCTTTAAGCAACAAGGCAATGCCACAAGAATGGATTCTGTTAATCTCAGTGGTCCTAGAAAATGAACCTCAGCTGCTTTGGAAATGTTATTGGAAGTAAGAAGCAAAAATTTTAGAGCAACAGGAGAAAGCAAAAGGACTTGAGGTTTCCCAAGATCAAATTCTGGGCAAGGATTTATTTACATTTAAAGGGGGATATGATATAGATATAAATAATTTGCTTTAGCATAGATCTTGGTTTATTGATACAATTTTAAGGTCAATCTTGTTATATGTATATTTCTGCTCTTGATTAAGGTATTGTGATTGTGTAGTTCATTTAAGAAATGTAAAGTATAAAAGATATAGGTTAATATATAGTTATCTTTAATAGTCAAGCTTGTAGTCATGTTAGTTAGATTTTCTAGATATATAGAGATATATGTCAGTTAGATAAGTATTCTTCAAATCTTTCAGAGACCTTCAGAATATGTCATTTAAAATGTTTTAAGAACTTAGAACTTTTCATGACAGTGAGACACATCTGCTCCTGGCATCACTAAGATAGTTCAAAAGGATGATGGGCATTTAAGAATCTCCTTATGGAGTTTGTTAGCCATTTGGGCAAGAAACTGCTCTTGCCTGGACTGCTTCACTGGATATGCATGACCCACAGTGAAATGACTGCTGAACTTTCCTAAAGGTGAGATGATCCTTTGGGGTTCCTGTTTCATGAAAGAGTCTGTGAGACATTCTGCAGGACACAAAAAAAGTGACTGAACTGTCTTTGGAATTTCCTGCTTCATGAAAAAGTCTGCTGGATACTATGGGCCTGTAGGCTGAAGGTGGATGTCCCAATGGTACAGAAGAAGTTTGGGTGACTGTCCAGGCAGCGAGATGTCTCTGTAATTCTAGAGTTTTGGAAGTTGCTTACAATGCACTTCCTGTTTACATAGGTAATATTATATCCTTCTGAGGTCTTTGATGGAGCTGAAGATTTTATAGTTATAGTTCTTCTTAGTTATGGTAAAAGATAAAGTAGACATAAGTATTATAACTGTAATTCTTATTTGATACCTGTTTTGTTATATGAAATTTTACTATGTGAAAGTTAAAACCTTCCTTTTTGTTTAAACAGAAAAAGGAAGATGGTATAGGAGCTCATTCTGTTTATGTGTTGCTTTCATTGGTTAATGAATAAAGAAACTGCCTTGGCCTAGTTGATAGGGCAGAACTTGGGTAGGTGGGGAAGATAGAACTGAATGCTGGGAGGAAGAGAGGCAGAGTAGGAGAGAGACGTCATGGAGCTGCCAGAGACAGACATGCTGAATCTTTACTGATAGGCCACGAACTCATGGTGATATACAGATTAATAGAAATGGGTTAAATCAAGATGTGAGAGTTAGACAATAAGAGGCTAGAGATAATTAGCCAAACAGTGTTTTAATTAATACAATTTCTGTGTGGTTATTTCGGGACTAAGCTATATGTGTGGCTGAAACAAACAAGCGGGCCCTCTCCTTGCAACACTTGATCATTTAGAGGTTAGATCGTACCAATGGATGAATGGCTCTTGCACACAATGAATGTTGAGACACTTGACTGTAGTACTGAAGCTTGAGTAGTAGAAGCAATTTCCAATGGCATCAAAATACCAAATATCTTAATTATGGTAGAATAGGACATTTGAGAAGGGATTGTAGATAAGGAATTCCTCAGAATAATGTCTCTTCTGGGAATGGCAAGAATAGGAGGACTAAGCCTTCAGGTATATGTAGGAGGTGTGGCAAAGGCTGACATTGGACCTGACATTGTTGACAATGTAGGTCAACAAAAGACAGAAAAAGCAACCCAATACCATTGTGAAACTCCTTGGGGAGCCTCTTACAGGCTCAATAGCCAATATTTTGTCAGTTAGCCATTGCAAATAATATGTAAGTAATTTCCTAAGTCTATAATCTACAATTATATGGATGACATTTTGTTATCTGATTCAAATGCAGATACTTTAGAAAGAATGTTTGAAGAAGTAAAGAAAGTTTTGCCTCAATGGGGATTACAAATTGCTTTTGAAAATATTCAAAGAGGAGATTCTGTTAATTACCTAGGTTACAGAATAGGTTTACAGAAAACTAAAACACAAAAGGCACAAATTAGAGATCAGTTGCAGACTCTTAATGACTCTCAAAGATTATTAGGAGACATTTCCATTCTATGACCAGCAGTTGGGATAACACCTGATCTAATAATTTATTTAAACAAAACGTTAGATGGTAACAAAGACTTAAATAGTCCCAAGAGAATTAACAGCTGAAGTGGAAAAGGAATTGATGATTGTTGAGGAGAAACTACAGGAGGCACATGTGGATAGGGTGAATCCAAATCTTAACTGTATTCTAGTCATATTGAGTTTCAGAATTTCTCCTAGAGGATTTTTAATGCAGAATTATGTGGATTATTCTCTGTATGCTATGAATATCATTGGTTAATAAAGTAACTGCTTTAGGCCTATAGCAGAGCTATAGGGGAACAGAGCTAGGTGGGGAAAACTAAACTGAATGCTGGGAGAAAGGAGGCAGAGTCAGGGCTCCCTAGAAGCCATGGATCCGCCATTGGAGACAGATGTGTTGAAATTTTGCTGGTAGGCCATGACCTCTTGGTGATGCACAGATCAATGGAGATGGGTTAAATTAAGATGTAAGAGTTAGCCAATAAGAAGCTAGAGCTGGTCAGCCAAACAGTGATTTAAATAGTATAGTTTCTGTGTGATTCTTTCAGGGCTACACAGTTGGGAACTATCTAGTGGCCTCCTTACTATAGCAAAGGGAAGATATTATCTTAGAATAGATCTTTTTACCACATAAACCAAGTGAAAAATTAAAAACTAATGTGGAAAAAGTCTCTGAATTAATTATAAAATTTAAATTGAGACTTTGTCATTTAGGTGGTATAGACCCAGCAAAGATTATAGTGTCTTTTACTACTGATAAAATAGAAAGGTTATGGGAAGAAAATGAACCATGGCAAAGAGCTTGTCCTAATTTTGGGGGAGAAATTAATAGCAATTATCCCAAAAGCAATAAATTTAACCTTATAAAGAGAACTTCTTGGATTCTTCCCTGAATTGTATTTGATGCACCAATAACTAGAGCCCATACAATTGATAGTGATGCAAATAAATCAGGGAAGGCAGGTTACTGTAGTATGAGGGCTGGCTTGCTTGTTCAGGTTTCTGTCCCGCCAGGTACCCCAGCCATTTAGTCACAGAGAAAATCACACAAAGTTCTCCAGAAGATTATAAACTGATTGGTCCATTAGCTCAGGCTCAGTATTAGTTCTTATAAGTTATATTAACCCATTATCCTTAGCTATGTTAGCCATATGGCTAAGTACCTTTTTCAGCAGGGCAGGTCACATCCTGTTTCTTTGGTGGTCTGGCAGGAGTGCCGAGAGAACTTCCTGCTTCCCAGAATTCTCCTATTCTCCTTGCTCCACCACTACTTCCTGTCTGGTTGTCCCACCTATACATCCTGGCTAATGGCCAATCAGCATTTATTTAAATCATGATCGACAGAATACAGACAATTCTGCACCAGGTTATAAATCAGAAGATTTAAGTAAGGTAGAACAAAGCCCTTAGAATTTTGTCCAGAAGGCACAATTATATGCTATTCTTATGGTACTAAGGGATTTTACAGACCTCCTCAATATAGTTATCAATTCACAATATGCAGAAAGAGTTGTCTTGCATATTGAGATTGATGAATTTATACCAGATGATACATAATTGACTTCGTTATTCATTAAGATACAAGACATAATCAGGAATAGGCACTTTCCTATATACATAACAAACATCTGATTCCATACAGGTCTGCCAGGTCCTCTAGCACAAGGTAATGTAGAAATTGATCAATTATTGATTGGAAGTGTGTTAAAGGCTTTAAACTTTCATGAAAAACATTATGTCAATAGCAAAGGTTTAAAGAAAGAGTTTTCTATAACATGACAACAAGCTAAGGATATTATAAAGAGATTTCCTACTTGCTATTTTTATAACCAAACAGTGTTGCCTGCAGGGAATAACCCAAAGGGTACGCAAAGGTATGAGATCTGGCAGATGGATGTGTTCCACTTTATGGAATTTGGAAAATTAAAATATGTGCACCATACAGTAAATACTTATTCAGGTTTTCAATGGGCAACTGCTTTGAGCTCATAAAGGCCAACTCAGTAATCATGCATTTATTTGAAGTTATGGCTATCATGGGTATTCCTGTGCAAATAAAGACTGACAATGGTTCAGCATATGTATCTAAGAAAATGAAATTTTTTGCTTATTATAATATAAAACATATTACAAGTATACCAAATAATCCTACAGGTCAGGCAGTTATAGAAAGATCAAATCAAACTATAAAGGTTATTCTGAACAAACAGAAAGGGATAGAAAATACCCCCAGAAATAGATGCATAATGCTTTGTTAACCTTGAATTTTCTTAACTCTAATGAGAAAGAAACAATGGCAGCTGAGAGACATTGGGTAATGGAAAAAACTTCTGAATTGAATAAACCAGTATATTTCAGGGATGTGTTGACCTCACAATGGAAACCAGGAGATGTGCTACATTGGGAAAGGGGTTTTGCTCTTGTTTCCACAGGAGAAGAAAAACTATGGACACCATCAAAATTAATAAAGATTTGCTTTGAAAAAGAGAACCCTCTTGAGAAAGAAATGACAGCTCATCCCCAGAGGTGACAACCATATAGGTGGTAAGGAAACCATATAGGGTTGGGGCAGGGTTCTGCTTTTGTCTTTACAGGAAACACACATCTTCAAAAATTCAAGAGACCTTGGATGTTTGGGTGCTGACAGAAGAAAAAATAACTATCCAATAAGGATCATCAAGAAAAATGAATATGACTTATGAGGACAGGTGATCAAAACATATACATACATACATACATACATAATACATGCATACATACATACATATACATATATCTTTATGTATGAGAGAGAGAGAGAGAGAGAGAGAGAGGCTGGTTTTGGAGTTGGACAATGGCTCTGTCCTTCTCTAAATCCAAGTGTGTTGTTTAAAGGAACATTCAGAGTTTCTGTTGCATGTCAGGAGCCATCTGGTATGGGACAGAAGAAGGACTTTAGGAAAAAAATATACTTTCTCCCTACCTATTTTGGCTATATCATATTTTTCATTGAATGTATGTCTATATTGATAATGTTTAAGTTTTCCACAACGAACAATAGAGCTTCCTTCAGATCCTTTTCTGCAATAATTTTTGAAGTTTCCACGAAGCAGATGGGGCCTGACAGCAACAACTCCACCTGGTTGAGATGGCATCATGGTGCTCATAGTGCTACTATAAGACTGGTTTTTAGGTACCAGCTGCTGAAGTGGTACACCTTCTAATGATGTTCTGGACAGAGCTCCAAATAAGAACTTTGAGAAAAACCCTATTGACTTATCAGAAATCATTTGCAACTATGCTAGACAGTAATCTTGGAACTTAACCATCACTTTATTTTTACAGTATCACAGAAAACCTCTTTTAAAGGAGCCACAGCATTAAATAGTGCTTAACTCTTTTTTTTTTTTTGCCTAGAATTCCTTCCCAAACTCTCTTAGGTTTTAATGTATTTTAGTTGGCCATGTTGGTACCAATTTGTTGTAGGAGGCCACTCACTTGTTTGTGCCTGACTAGCTCAGTTGGTAGAGCATGAGACTCTTAATCTCAGGTCATGGGTTTGGACCCCATGTTGGGCATCAATTTGTTATAAGAGGCCACTTGTTTGTTCCAGGGTGCTCAGCCCCAGAATAACCACACAGAAACTGTATTAATCAAATCACTGCTTGGCCCATTAGCTCTAGCTTCTTATTGGCTAAATCTTATATCTTAATTAACCCATTTATATTAATCTGTGTATTGCTATGAGGCTGTGGCTTACAGGGTAAAGTTTTGGTGTCTGTCTCTGGCGGGGCTACATGGCTTCTCCCTGACTCCACTTTTTTTCTCCCAGCATTAAGTTTAGTTTTCCCCACCTACCTCTGTTCTACCCTGCTCTGCTATAGGCTCAAAGCAGTTCCTTTATTAATCAATAATATTCATAGCATACAAAGGGGAATTCTATATCAACAATCCCATTAAAATCATGAACAAGTAGGACTGTCTACACTACAAACTCCTTTTCAATATTATCCTTGAAGAATTACCTAGAGAAGTAAGACAAGAGAAGAAAATGAAAGGCATACAAGTTGGGAAAGAAGTCAAATTATCCCTATTTTCAGATGTTATATTATACAAGAGATCCCAAAATATCCCACCAAAAAACTTCCAAAAAGGATGAATATTTTGAGCAAAGATACGTGATACAAAATCAAGTTAAAAAAGTCAGTGGCTTTTCTGTGTACCAATAACAAGCACACCTAGAAAGATATAGTGGAAATATGCTCATTCAGAATAGCTTCAAAGAAATATCTAGGAATAAACCTCACCAAGGAGATAAAAAACTCTACAATAAAACTCTAATTTTTTAAAGTTTAAAGATTGAGGAACACAGAGGAAGATGGAAATGCCTTCCATTCTCATGGATGGACAGAATTAGCATTGTGACAATAACCATTTTTGCAAGAAGCAATTACAGATCCATTACAATCCCAATCAAAATCCCCTTAATATTATTTTTTACAGAAATAGAAAATAAAATGCTAACATTCTTATGGAACCACAAAAGACTCTGGATTGCCAAATCAATGTTGGGTTAGAAATAACAATTCTGGATAGATTACTATTCTTGATTTCAAGCTTTATTAGAGAGCTACAATAATAAAAATAGCATGGTACTGGGAAAAATAGACACAAATTTCAATGGGATAAAATAGAAGGTCCCCAAATGAGTGCAAGTAGTTATAGCCATTTGATATTTGACAAAGATGCCAAAAATACAGTTTAGAGAAAATAGTATCTTCAGCAAATGGTGTTGGGAAAACTGGATGCACACATACAGAAAAATGAAATTAGACCCATAACAATCATCCTGCATAAAAATCAATTAGAAATGGGTCGAAGTCCAGTGTAAAGTCTGAGATGCTGAAACTGCTAATACTACATGTGGTGCTTTTAATGTTCCACCTAATTCAGTGCAAGATACACCTGCATTTTCAAGTATTAAGAGATATAGATCATGATCTCTTCCTGGTAGTTTATGGATGGAGAAGACTGTGCTCAGGGAGGTGAAGAATGTTGGCCATGATCATAGAGTAGACTAGTGACAAAGTCAGAAGAAGGCTGCACATCACTCACCTATAGGCTTAAGGCTATCTCTTCCATTCCTGTCTCTTTGAATGAGACTTGACAAACTTAATACATGCAATACAGGATGTACAGGAAACTTGATACATGCAATACTGGATGTATAAATGTTTAGAAACTTAAAATATAACCAATAGTATCACAACTGCTTAGCTAAAGATGGTGGTCCTACCCATCCTCTGAAAGAAATAAGAGGAACTGATGTCTTTCTTTATGTTTAGTCTAGGTCTTAGAACTTCCTAATTGTGACCATTTTTAATACCACAATGAATATTAGGCTCAAGATATGGAAGCATGTTCTTTTCTTAGCTCGCCACTAATGACCCAAACTTAATTAGATCACTATGTAGACAGAACTCTGTTTTCTGAATTACTAAATGACAGGGTTGGGGGAGATGGGCATTGAATATTTCTAAATGCAATTTTGTTTTATGAATTATGGAAACTGCTTCCTACATAAGTGAACTACAGAGAACAAATCAGGTATTTTCCTACATTCCTCTTCTAAGTCTATATCTGTGTGAGAAGTTGGTAATGTTACATATGCAGATTGAGGAGAGCAGGATACAGCTGACGAGGAGAAAGTAGTGGGATGACTGCTGACGGCTGTTAGAGAAGCCATGGGTGTGGCTGTTTTGAAGGGACTCAGGGATATTGTCATCAGATTTTAGAATCTTTTATGATCCCTAGATATAATTAAAAAAATCACTATTTTTGAAATGTGAAGTTGCCACTTGAGCAATGAATAAAAATCCAAAGCCAAACAACCTTATAGCCTCTCTCTGTATTTAGAAACCTTCACATTATGGTTCTCAAATCCAAGTATAACTCATGTTGGTGACTTTGTGTAGATCCCTAAGCAGAGTTCCCAATGATTAAAAGGACTCTTTAATTGTGAAAATTTTATCCAGGGTTCTATGAACCCTCTCCAACATGGGTGTCAGTTTTTGTCTGCCTTTATCATATCTCTTCTTAGTAACTGCACCACTGTGTGCATCGGATATGGAATCTTCCACCAGTATATTTTTGCCTCCAGGGTTGTGAGCTAGCTCTCTACACATTATAGTTCATTGAGTAAGTCCTTTCTTCTTGTTTTATTATATTTCAACAAACACTTAATACTTAAGTATTAAATATTAATACATAAGATATGATTTCATATGTGAGACTAACAGCAAATTCCGTTCCTGTAGACTAAGTGGATTTCTGTCCTGCCCGGTTCCCACAATCATTAAGTCCTAAAGAAATCACACAGAGGTCTACATTAATTATAAACTGATTGGCCCATTAGCTCAGGCTTCTTCTTAACTCTTATAACTTAATTCTTATATCCTGTCTATGATAGCCACATGGCTTGGTACCTTTTTCAGGGAGGCAGTCGGTCACATCTTGCTTCTTCTGTGGTGGGCTCACAACTGCAGAAGGAACTTCCTTCTTCCCAGAATTTTTCTGTCCTCATTGACCTGCCTCTACTTCCTGTCTGGTTGTCCCGCCTATACTTCCAGTCTGGCTATTGGCCAATCAGTGTTTATTTAAAACATAATTGACAGAATATAGACAATTGTCCCACACCACTTTCTATTGCATAAGGGCTTGCTTGAATAGCTGCAGAACACAAGGTGACTTCCTTCAAGTCAATGAAACATATTTCTTTCTTTTTTTATATTTTTTTTATATTCTTTTATTTTTCATTAAAAAAATTTACACTTCCTCCCCATCTCCCAGTCCCCTCCTACTCCCCCATCTACCCTCCTCCCTCCCCCTGCTTCCTCATGATGGGGCAGGGTACCCTGCCCTGTGGGAAGCCCAAGGCCCTCCCCCCTCCATCCCAGCCTAGGATGGTGTGCATCCATATAGACTAGATTCCCAAAAAGGTAATACATGCAAAAGAGATAGGTCCCAGTGCCATTATCATTGGCTTCTCAGTCAGCCCCCATTGACAGCCACATTCAGATTCCGGTTTGATCATATGCTCATTCAGTCCTGGCCCAGCTGGATTTGGTGAGCTCCCATTAGATAAGGCACACTGTCACGGCTGGTGGACCAGCCTCTCCTGGTCCCGATTTCCTTGCTCATCTTCTCCCACCTTCTGCTCTTTGACTGGACCTTGGGAGCTCAGTCCATTGCTCTGATGTGAATGTGGGTCTCTGTCTCTATCTCCATCCATTGAATGAAATTTCTATGGTGATGATCAAGATATTCATCAATGTGACTATGGGACATGGCTAGATCAGGCACCTTCTCCTCTGCTGCCCAAGTACCTAACTGGGGACATCCCTGTGGACACCTGTGATCCCCTCTAGAGCTAAGATTCTTGCCAATCCTAAAAAGACACCCTTAATGTAGATATCTTATTCCCTTCTCCAATATCCACCCTTCCTCCATCTCTACCCTCTCATGCCCCCAAGCTCTCCCCAGTCCACCCCTTCTCCCCTCTCTCTCCCTCTCTCACTTTCACGCCACACCCCTACCTATGCCCCTTCCCCATTCCCATGCCTCCCCTTTTGCCCGGAGATCTTGTTTGCTTCCAAGTTCCAGGAGGATCTATATATGTTTTTCTTTGGGTTCAACTTACTATTTTGCTTTTCTAGGCTTGTGCGCTATAAGCTTAATGTTCTTTGTTTATGGCTAGGGACCACTAATGAGTGAGTACATACCATAATCATCTTTTTGGGTTTGGGATATATCACTAAGGATAGTGTTTTCTATTTCCATCCATATTCATGCAAATTTGAGGAAGTCATTGTTTTTAACCGCTGAGTAGTATTCTAATGTGTATATATTCCACACACTCTTGATCCATTCTTCCTTTGAGGGGTTCCTAGGTTGTTTCCAGGTTCTGGCTATTACAAATAATACTGCTATGAACATAGTTGCACATATGCTTTTGTAGTATGATTGGGCATCTCTTGGGTATATTCTCAAGAGTGGTATTGCTGGATCCTGAGGTAGATTGATTCCCAATTTCCTGAGAAACCACCACACTGATCTCAAAAGTGGTTGCACAAGTTTGCATTCCCACCAGCAATGGATGAGTGTTCCCCTTACTCCACACCCTCTCCAGCATAGGCTATCATTGGTGTTTTTGATTTTAGCCATTCTGACAGGTGTAAGATGGTATCTCAAAGTTGTTTTGATTTGCATTTCCCTGATCACTAAGGAAGTTGAACATGACCTTAAGTATCTTTTGGCCATTCAAACTTCTTCTGTTGAGACTTCTCTATTCAAATCATTACCCCATTTTTTTAATTGGGTAATTTAGCATTTTAATGTCTAGTTTCTTGAGTTCTTTGTATATTTTGGAGATCAGACCTTTGTCCGATGAGGGGTTAGTGAAGATCTTCTCCCATTCAGTCTTTTTGTCTTAATGACTGTGTCCTTTGCTTTACAGAAGTTTCTCAGTTTCAGGAAGTCCCATTTATTCATTGTTGCTCTTATGGTCTGTGCCACTGGGTTTTACATAGGAAGTGGTCTCCTGTGCCCATGTATTTCAGGCTACTTCCTACTTTCTCTTCTGTCAGGTTAAGTGTGGTCGGATTAATATTGAGGTCTTTAATGCATTTGGACTTGAGTTTTGTGCATGGAGATAGATAAGGATCTATTTTCATTCTCCTACAGGTTGACATCCAATTATGCCAGTACCATTTGTTAAAGATGCTTTCATTCTTCCATTGTATAATTTTAGCTTCTTTGTCAAATATGAGGTGTTGATAGGTTTGTGGATTAATATCTGAGTCTTCAATTCGATTCCATTGGTCAACATCTCTGTTTTTATGCCAATACCAAGCTGTTTTCATTACTGTAGCTCTGTAATAGACTTTGAAGTCAGGAATGGTAATGCCTCCTGAAGTTCCTTTATTGTATAGAATTGTTTTGGCTATCCTGGGCTTTTTGTTTTTCCATATAAAGGTAGTTATTGTTCTCTCAAGGTCTGTGAAGAATTGTGTTGGGATTTAGATGGGGATTTCATTGAATCTATAGATTGCTTTTGGTAGAATTGCCATTTTTACTATATTGATCCTACCAATCCAGGAGCATGGGAGATCCTTCCATTTTCTGGTATCCTCTTCAGTTTCTTTCTTCAAGGTCTTAAAGTTCTTGTCAAATAGATCTTTTACTTCCTTGGTTAGTGTTACCCCAAGATACTTTGTGCTATTTGTGGCTATCGTGAAAGGTGATGTTTCTCTGATTTCCCTGTTTCTTTATCCTTTGTGTATAGGAGGGCTACTGATTTTTTTTGAGTTGATCTTGTATCCTGCCACATCACTGAAGGTATTTATCAGCTGTAGAAGTTCTTTGGTAGAGTTTTTTTGGGTCACTTATATACACTATCATATCATCTGCAAATAACGAAAGTTTGACTTCTTCCTTTCTGATTTGAATCCCCATGATATCCTTATTCTGTCTTATAGCTATTGCTAGATATTTAAGCACTATATTAAAGAGCTATGGGGAGAGTGGACAGCCCTGTCTTGTTCCTGATTTTAGTGGAATCCCTTTGAGTTTCTCTCCATTTAATTTGATGATAGCTGTCGGCTTGCTGTATATTGCTTTTATTATATTTAGATATTAACTTTTATCCCTAATATCTCCAAGACCTTTGTCATAAAGGGGTGTTGAATTTTGTCAAATGCTTTTTGAGCATCTAATGAAATGATCATATGGTTTTATTCTTTCAGTTTATTTATATGATGGATTACATTGATAGATTTCCATATGTCGAACCAACCCTGTCTCTCTGGGATGAAGCCTACTTGATCATAATGGATGATTTTTTTTGATGTGTTCTTGGATTTGGTTTGCCAGTATTTTATTGAGAATTTTTGCATCGATGTTCATGAGTGACTCTTTCATGGTTGCGTCTTTGTGTGGTTTTGGTATCAGGGTAACTGTAGCTTCATAAAAATAGTTTGGCAATGACCCTTCTGTTTCTATTATGTGAAACACTTTAAGGAGTATTGGTATTAGCCCTTCTTGGAAATTTTGGTAGAATTCTGCATTAAAACCATCTGGTCCTGGGCTTTTTTTGGTTGGGAGGTTTTTGATGACAGCTTCTATTTCCTCACGATTTATAGGTCTATTTAAATTGTTCACCTGGTCTTGATTTAATTTCGGTATATGGTATTTATCTAAAACACTGTCCATTTCTTTTACATTTTCCAATTTTGTGGCATACAGGCTTTTGTACCAAGACCTAATGATTCTCTGAATTTCCTCAGTGTCTGTTGTTATGTCCCCCTTTTCATTCCTGATCTTGTTAATATGAGTGATCTCTCTCTGCCTTTTGATTAGTTTGGATAGGGGTTTGTCAGTCTTGTTGATTTTCACAATGAACCAGCTCTTTGTTTCATTGATTCTTTGGATTGTTTTCAGTGTTTCTATTTTGTTGATTTCAACTCTCAGTTTGATTATTTCCAGTCTTCTACTTCTCCTGGGTGAGTCTGCTTCTTTTTTTTCTAGAGCTTTTAGGTGTGCTGTTAAGTCACTAATGTGTGCTTTCTCTGTTTTCTTTATGTGGGCACTAAGTGCTATGAACTTTCCTCTTAGCACTGCTTTCATAGTGTCCCATAGGTTGGGGTATGTTGTGTCTTTATTTTCGTTGAATTCAAGGTAGACTTTAATTCCTTTCTTTATTTCTTCCTTGACCCAGGACTGGTTCAGTAGTTGACTGTTCAGTCTCCATGTGTTTGTAGGCTTTCTGGTGGTGGAATTGTTGTTAAATTCTAACTTTACTCCATGATGATGCGATAAGACACAGGTGGTTACTCCAATTTTTTTGTAGCTGTGGATGTTTGGTTTGTTACCAAGTATGTGATCAATTTTCGAGAAGGTTACATGAGATGCTGAGAAGAAGGTATATTCTTTTCTGTTTGGGTGGAATGTTCTGTAGATGTCTATTAAATCCATTTGATTCATTACATCTGTTAGTTCTCTTATTTCTCTGCTAAGTTTCTGTCTGGTTGACCTGTCCATTGGTGAGAGAGGAGTGTTGAAATCTCCTACTATTAGTGTCTGGGGTTTGATGTGTGCTTTGAGTTCTAGTAATGTTTGCTTTACATATGTGGTTGCTTCTATATTAGGGGCATATATATTCAGGATTGAGACTTCATCCTGATGGATTATTCCGTTTAAGAGTATAAAATGTCCATCTCCATCTCTTCTGATCGATTTTAGTTTGAAGTCAATTTTGTTCAATATTAGTATAGCAACACCCACTTGTTTCTTAGGGCCATTTGATTGAAAAACCTTTTCCCATCTCTTTACTCTGAGATAATTTCTGTCTTTGTGGTTGAGGTGGGTTTCTTGTAAACAACAGAATGTTGGATCCTGTTTTTGTATCCATTCTCCTAACCTGTGCCTTTTTATAGGTGTATTGAGTCCACTGATATTAAGTGATATTATTGACCAAAGGTTATTAACTGTGGTTATTTTTTTAGTGTTGTAGAGTTTGTGTGTTCCCATTCTTTGAGTTGTGCTCATAGAGGGCTGTTAGATGTCTGTGTTATTATGGGTGTTGCTTGCTTCCTGTAGATGTGGTTTTCCCTCTAGTACTTTCTATAAGGCTGGGTTTGTGGCTATGTATTGCTTAAATTGTTTTTATCCTAAAATATCTTGTTTTCTCCATCGATGGTGAATGAAAGCTTTGCTGGGTTTAGTAGTCTGGGCTTGCTTCCATGGTCTCTTAGTGTCTGCAACACATCTGTCCAAGACCTTCTGGCTTTCATGGTTTCCATAGAGAAGTCAGGTCTAATTCTGATAGGTTTACCTTTATACGTTACTTGGCCTTTTTCCTTTGCAGCTCTTAGTATTCTTTCTTTATTCTGTATGTTTTGTGTTTTGATTATTATATGGAGAGGGGATTTTTTTGATCCAGTATATTTGGTGTTCTGTATGCTTCTTGTACCTTCATAGGCATATCCATCTTTAGTTTGGGAAAGTTTTCTCCTATAATTTTGTTGAATACATTTTCTGGGCCTTTGAGCTGTGCTTCTTCTCCTTCTTCTACCCCTATTATTCTTAGGTTTGGCCTTTTTATGGTGTCCCAGATTTCCTGGGTGTTTTGTGTTAAGAATTTGTTGGATTTGTTGTTTTCTTTGAACAATGAGTTTATTTTCTCTATAGTATCTTCAGCGTCTGAGATTCTTTCTTCTGTCTCTTGTATTCTGTTGGTTATACTTTTCTCTGCAGTTCCTGCTTGTTTACTCAGATTTTCCATCTCCAGCCTTCCCTTGGTGTGTGTTTTCTTCATTTTCTCCGTTTCAGTTTTTAAGTCTTGAACTGTTTCCATTACCTGTTTGATTGCTTTTTCTTGGTTTTCTAGGGTATCTTTGAGGAGTTTATTCATTTTTTTCTAACTTTTTGTTAGTTTTCTCATCCCTCTCTTCAAAGGAGTTTTTCACGTCTTCTTTAAAGGTCTCTATTGCTTTCATAATATTATATTTAAAGTCGATTTCTTCTGCTCCTTCTGGGTTAAGTTGTTTAGGTTTTACTGTTGAATATTCCCTGGTTTCTGGTGTTATCATTTTGCTTTTCAGGTTTTTGGAGGAATTCTTTGATAGGCACTTGCCCATCTCTTCCTTTGATTGCAGTCAGGGAAGTCTCAGTTGGTGGGGACCTCCCAGGAAGGCTTGCACACACTCACCCCTCTGGATAGGTGATCTCAGTGCACGAAGAGGAAGTCCTGTCTGGTCCTCTGATCAGTCTGGACCTCCGATCAGTATGCACCTCCGATCTCAGCACAGGAAGAGAGAGTCTTGGTGTTCTAAGTTCCCACCGAAGCTTTTTTCTTTAGGGACAGTGAAAGAGTAATTTGTGCCAAAAAAAGAGGAAAATCTGGAAACCTCTTGATTGTCTTAAAATTCATCTTTGAAAGCAGGAACATGCATGCCAGAAGCTAAAGACATCTTAGTGGAGAAACCATCTGGTCACTGTTGTGGCACCAGGGAGGAAAATGCTTGTTTCTTCAGGAGACTTCAGTTCCAGACACATAGGAACAGGTGCTCTGGCCTAGTTGGATTGTCCTACAGAAAAATTCTTCCAGTGTTACTAGATTCTTCCAATTTTCTGTCTCTCCCTCTCTATTTCCACATAATGAATCTGTTCCTCACTGTGATAAACAAGAACCTCAGTGACAGGAAGACAGTTCTTATCGTCATTGTGATTCATGGCAGCAAGACTTAATCTAAGGAGAAATACTCTATTGGTCAGAGACAAACATTTTTTTAAGGTTGGGGAGGCATCCTGCTTGAAAAATCTGGCATAGGAATAATAAATTTATGAGTTTTGGGGCTAGGAGTACCTGTGGAACAAAACAAGTATATATTAAGATAAATAATGTTTTGTCTAAGTTCAGTGTAACTGAGTGACAGGATGCCATTGGGTGCCTACAACTGAGCACATATGGAAGGGAGGAACATTATTTCTTATTCCTCTAGAACATTCATTGCTGCAGAAGGGGAGTTATCAATATCAAGTATTACAATGAGCAATGGTGGTTGATTATCAGTGATAAATGTCTAAGGAAAGTGAGAAACACTGACATAGATGTTAGTAGAACACTGGGAACTTCTGGAAGTACAACATGACTAGAGTTCCCAAGAGGCCAGGACTTCTTCTATAGCCTAGTGAAGCCCTGGATCTCATGGAATTTTACTGATAATAGACATGGTGTAATTGGTTTCAGAGGCATGGGGTTACTTGGGACATGTCTAGGCAAGGCATTGTAAATACACAGTCCCTGTGTTTTATTAATAGTTCCTAATAAAGCCTTTTCTTTGTTTGTTCTTCTCAGTGTTATATTTATGATTGACTATGTCATAATAACTCAGACAACCCTATCCTGACAAATGTTACAAAAAAAAGACAGGTTTAATCATGTAAGTTACATATTTTCAGGATACTTTTTAGATTCTGGCTGCTCAGAAGACAGATGAGTCCATACCTGGATAAGGGGAGACAATTCCATTTCCCGCATTTCCTAAGCCACCTGCTTTCCTAAACTCAAACTCCATTTCCATCAGTGATCATCGCTCTTATATGTCTGCTAAGAAGTAGCTGTGAGTAAAAGAGGCGATGCAAATCCACATGCCTTAATAGAAGGAACACCTCGCTTAAATGTAGCAGTAAAATTGGACAAATTAACTTTGGTTTCCATTACTTTTTGAATAAGAATAATTACTCATTGAACTCATCTGGTTGCTAAGGATGATCAGTTTGAGATTTATATTAATATTCATGCTAAATTCTTACAAATCTAATAATTAAATATGTGCATTTAATTTTTAAAGTTTTATTTTATTGTAAAGTCTATTAGGATATTTTGATGTTATATTGCTGTCTTACTACTTTTGTTGTAATCCATAAAATGATTCCAGATAGAAATTTGTTAAACTATGATGTTGGAAGATGGCTCAGCAGTTAAGACTAATTGCTGTTCTCAAAAGCACTGGGTTTGGCTCTAAGGAACCACAAGGCAGTTCACAATCATCAGCAACTCTATATCTTCTAGCCTCCATGCATACTGCATACACATGAAGTTCATATAAATAGGCAGACATACATATATACATAAATAATAGTAAATAAAAGGAAAAAAAGGAATACCTAAAATAAACACTTTAAAAATTTCAAACTAATCTATATTTGGTTGAAAATATGAAAGTTTATGAAATTTGCCGATATAATTAGTGTTTTTAATTATTCTTCACTTTTAATTTTGAACTTAATTTCATTGAGGTCAAAGAGATGAATTATTTAATTCTCATTTTGAAATAATTAGTGTATAGCTTGGGGTCAATTTTTATGAGTGCTCTATGTGTTTTAAGAAAAAAGTGGTGTTCTTCAACTGATGAATATAAAGTCTTTCCTGATTGGATTTTTGCCAAATTGAAACAAGCTAGAGTTATTGGGAAGAGGTACTTCACTGGAGAAAATGCCTCCACCAGATTGGCATATGGGCAAATCTATAGGGCATTTTCTTGGTTAGTGATTGCTGTGGAAGGGTCCAAAACACTGTGCATATTGTCACCACTGAACAGTTGTTCCTGAGTAGTATAAGAAAGCAAGATGAGACATTTACACAATGGAGTAGTACAGCAGAAAAAAATAATGACATCTTGAGATTTGCAGGCAAATGGATGGATCTAGAAAACATCATATTGAGTGATGTAACTCAGACCCAGAAAGACAAACATTATATATATTCACTCATAAGTGGCTTTTTGACATAAAGAAAAAAAAGCCTACAATTCAAAATCTCAGAGAACCTAGACAATAATGAGGACTGTAAGAGAAACATTCTTGGATCTAATCTGCATGGGAAGCAGAGAAGACAAGATATCCTGAGTAAATTTGGAGCATGGGGACCTTGGGAAAGGGTAGAAGGGGAGAGGAGAGGAAGGGAAGAGCAGAGAAAAATGTATACCTCAATAAAATCAATAAAAAAGAAAGATATACAAGCCTTGGGGGAAAAGTTGGTGAGCATTGTTTGTTCATGATTTTTGCTTCAGCTCCTATAACCAGGTTCTTACCCTGACTGCATTTGATTACGATGTGTTATGTTATGAAAGCTTAAGCCAAGTAAACTTTTTCCTCACCAGATTTCTTTTGATCATGTTGTTTTATAACAGCAATAGAAACCTAGGATGAAGTTTTATATAGGATTATTAGACTATATTGTTAATTGTACTTTATCTTCTACAGATTTGTCTGAATATTCTCTATCTTAATGGGCAAACTCTGATTCTCCGTAATAATGATGGAGAATTTTTTGCCACCATAGTGACTTCCATTTATACCTCTCCACCTTTAATTTTTTGTATTATTTGAGTATACTTTATTAAATATATGACTACTTGCAACTCATATATTTTCCCATTGAATTTAATCCTTCCTCATTATATAGCAGCCAATGATGTGAGATTCCCCTCTGTATGCTGTGAATACCATTGGTTAATAAAGAAACTATCGTAGGCCTGTGATAGGATAGAGCAGAGCTAGGCAGGGAAAACTAAACTGAATGCCAGGAGAAAGGAGGTGGAGTTGTAGAAGCCATGGAGCTACCGCCAGAGACAGACACACTGAAATCTTGCCGGTAGGTCACAAGCCTCGTAGTAAAATATAAAATAATGGAGATGGGTTAATTCTAGATGTAAGAGCTAGGTAGCAATACATTTAAGTAATTGGCCAAGCAGTAATTTAACTAATACAGTTTCTGTGTGTTTATTTTGGGGGTCTAGACAGCAGGGAAATGAACAAGCGGCCTCCTTACAACAAGCCAATGTTTCTAAACATTTTTTTTTGCTTTATTTTGCTTGTTACAGCCTTAAAATCCCTTTCTTTTAGGTTATTATTCCTTTGTAGTTCAAGACCACCCTTGGCAACATGGTGAAACATATTTCAAGAAAAAAATAACCAAACACATTAGTTTTTAATGATTTTCTATTGTTGATTGTTTTTTGAATCGGCTATTTACTACACTCATGTTTATGTATTTCTTGATCTGTCTTATGAGTTTTCACGGTGAGTCCCTCTCTCCCTCATTCTCCTTTCTAAGAGATGAGCTGAGGTTGAATCCTAACAGAGATTTCCATTTGATTTAGCTGCTTGCCAGGTACCACCTAGAAAGAAGTTCTTTCCCGTGGGAGTTTGTGAATCACCCAGGTGGTGCAAATTCAGATATCAACTTCTCTGCTAGGACCAGGTTAGGATTATGAAAATTCTAAGAAGGATTTTCTCCTTCACTTGGCACTGGCCTGGAGATAGGAAATTTCTCCAAGTATCTCCTCTGCACAGCAACGCTTATTTCTAATTCTTACTTGTACTGTGAGTCGGAGTTTGGTGGCATTGCCTCTAATTAAATTTCTAGCTTGGAAACATCTTGCCTTCTATCTCCTCTCTCCATGCCTCATACCCATGGAGGCTTCAGATAACACACAAACCAGCTCTGATTCTTGCTAATTTTCTAAGGTATTGTGGATTCATTCATTTAGAGGGGTTTAGTATATTAATGTCCTAAAGGTTCAAGAGTACATTTTTAAAGGCATCATATACATTTTTAAAGTTTTTTTTAAATTTAGTTTCTTCTACTACCTCCAGCACTTTGGAAGATTATTCTCTGTAACTAATTTGCCATGTCATTGGAAACTGGAGCACCTGAATATCTTCTCAAGAAGGAAGTAACATTCTGAATTTTGAAATCTTCCAGAGAAGACATTTAAATTAGCAATGTAGTCTTGTTATTAGATACTCATAGAAACTATCAGGAACAATGGCAGGCATTCTCCCCAAAGGGGAATAATAGAATAAAATACAGTAGTATTATTGCCTTTCTTTCTTTCTTCCTTCCTTCCTTCCTCCCTCCCTCCCTCCCTCCCTCTTTCTTTCTTTTGTTTTTTCTTTCTTTTTCTATTAAATGGTGACAGCATTAGATGGACTAAAACTGAAATTTTAATACTTTTAGAAGAGGACAACAACACAAATGATTAAGAATAATCTTTAAGAAAGTAGAATTACTGCCTCAGAACAGTCATTCTGAGAGCTTGTTTCTAGGAAGCACAGTAACACCTGAGGGTGAGCTTGGACCAGCAGAGCTTGACTTTGTTAGCTCATCCCCGTAGTCGCGTGGACCTCTGTCTTCGGTGGCTGCTGCCTGAATTTGGAAATTAAGATACAGAATGAGAATCTTAATTACGTGGGGGCATCTAGATAGGATCCTTTTAACAGAGCCAGGATGTGGATGAGACAGGATGACTGGAGAACACAGGGTGTGACTGGTAGGAAAAGGGCTAGGAAGAAGTTTCAGGTGAGACAAGAACAAGGAAAGAATCCCAGGAAGAAGATGGCTTTGTATGGCAGATACTCAGAAAGCCTTTGGTCTCTGTAAAGTACTATACTCCTTTGCAAGCCTTTGAATGTTTTTTATCTGTTTCATGGTAAATGTTGGTATTTTTCAAATAGAAACTAAAGTTAAGAATTTGCTTAGAATTCTGTATTAATTAACCAATAATCCCAATACTAGTTAGCATCAATGACTCCTTTCAAGAAAATGGTTATTTTTCCTTTTAAAATGTAGCAGGAAGATTGATCTTGATTTCTCTTATGCAAATCAATTGAATATTCAGTTTAATAGAAAACATCTGTCCTTACCTATCAATTCCTAAATTCACTTACCTATCAATTCCTAAATTCAATCTCTCATAGTTTATTTTGTTTAAAAATATAAAGAAAACCTAGCTACATAAATATGTGTCCGAAAATGGAAATCATAGTCTTTTAAGATAACCACGAATACTTATCTTTAAGACTTAATCAAAGCTCAAGAAATTAGGCTGGCAAGATGTCTCAGTGGGTCCAAGTCTGATGAACTGAGTTCAGTCCTTTGGACCTACATGTTGGAAGGAGAGAACTGATTCCTGAAAGTAGTCCTCTCACCTCCACGACCATACTGTGGAATGAGCATGTCAATACCTACCTACTTACACACAGACACACACACACACACACACACACAAAATAAAACTGAAAACTAGAAAAATGGTAGTTCCTAAAATAAGTGTGAAATATGAAGATGTGTCAATGATGCTGTGTATAATTCTAGCCATACATCTTGTACTTAACATTGAGTTATTACTGATTTTATGACATTAGTCATTGTACATATGGGAAATTTTGGTGCAGCAAGTCACAAAGACTTCATTCATCATGTAGACACATTCATACACCATCCCAAACCCCAAGTGATGAAATCATGTAACTTCATCAGGTACCTGTCACAATGTCAGGAAACCATCAAGTTGATGGGAAAGGTACATTTTCTAAAATTCTAAGGTTTGTGGTAAGTTTGGAAATGTATTGCTAACCATAGCATTATCAGTTTGTTTTTAAAGTGACAGACTCAGTTTGTTGATTTGAATGAGAATGTCTGTCAAATACCTAATCCAAAAGGACCATTGGTTCTCAGATATCCTTCCTTGTAAAAAATGTCACTTCTAAAGAATTTGGCATCTATAAAGATGTAAGAACAAGGACTGGATTTACATATCTGGCTGAGAAAGAAAAGGACAAAGCATTGTATTCAAGCATTTCTATTTATTTATTTATTTGTTTGTTTGTTTATTGTTAGGGCTGGAGAAAAGGCTCAGCAGTTAAAAAGCATGTCCTGTTCATGCAGAGGACCTGAATTTGGTTTCTTCATGTACATCTCTCTGGTGGTTCACAACTGTCTGTAACTCTAGCTTTGGGGGATCTGAAACCTCCAGCATCCACAGACCTCTGTACCCATGCATGTTCTCTCTTTCTCTCTCTCTCTCTCTCTCTCTCTCTCTCTCTCTCTCTCTCTCTCAAATAATAAAAAGTAAATCTTCTGACATCACTAGAAGACCAAAGTCTTACAACAAATTCTCTGGCATGTGGGCTCTTTCTACCTTTCCTCCTCCTCTTCTGCAATGATTCCTGAACCTTACTTAGGTGCAGGAGTGTTTGTAGATGTATCCATTGGGACTGTGCCCCACAACTATTTATTTTGGTTGGTTGTGGTTTTCTGTAATGGTCTCCCTCTATAAACAGGGGAAATCTTACAAATCCTCGACTCTACACTAAGAATTATAGGCAACTAAGGAATTCTGAGAGCAGGAAAAATAGTCTTCCCCAGGGAAGGTCACATAAATTGGTTATCTAATACAGTAGTAAGGGCAGCCCTGAAAGTGTACATACAAGTAACATTATGCAGACTGAGGAGTTGTGTTTATGTATTTATGGATATATACATACATACATATATGTATATGTATAGATGCATTTATATGTATATAACAAAAATTAATGAAAAGATAGGCCATGACATTGAAAGAGAGCAAGGAGGAGTGTATGGGAGAGTTTGGAGGGAGGAAAGGGAAGGGAAAAATGATGTAATTATATTACAGTCTCAAAGAATAAAAGATATAATTAAAATTAAAATCTTAATTTTTAAAAGTAATTCCAAAATAAAGGGTAGGGAGATGCCTCTGAGGGTAAGAGTACTTATTGAGTTTGATTTTCCAGCACCCACATAAATCCAGGCAAGCCCAAGGACAACCATAGTATTGAGATAGGTGGAGAGAAGCCGATCTCAGGAGCTCACTGACTATCCAGTCCAAACAAAACAACAAGTTTCAGGTTCAGTGAGAAATGCTATCTCAAATATTAATGTGGGGAGAACAACAGAGGAAGACAACAAATGTCTTTGTCTAGCCTCCATGTGTGTCCACATGCATGTCCACTTATACACATTCACATACATAATTATATTTACACATGATACTCAGAACAAAGCAAACAACAGCAAAGGAACCAAAGTCAAATGG
The DNA here is from genome assembly GCA_004026605.1 of Ondatra zibethicus. Classification (NCBI taxonomy): domain Eukaryota; kingdom Metazoa; phylum Chordata; class Mammalia; order Rodentia; family Cricetidae; genus Ondatra; species Ondatra zibethicus. The sequence goes on along the minus strand of PVIU01012603.1, from coordinate 33,461 downwards.
GAGAGTGTGCTGTGTGATAATACACTTGTACACTGTAAAGATGTGTCACTCTTATTAGTTTAACAAAATGGTCATTTGCCAGTAGCCAGGCAGGAATTAGGTAGGGCAACAGGCCAAACAGTTTATAATTAATATAAGCCTCTGTGTGTTAATTTGGGGCTGACTGGCCATGGGACTGGGCAGAACATAAAGTTCTGTCTACAAGACTGATCTCTGGGAGAGGGAAAACAAAGAATGTGCATCTACAATCACTGTAGTCTAACACTTTAGTGTTATGAGTTATGAGGTAGAGGGTGAAAACTGAGGCAGAATTTGTTATATTACTGAATTTGAGGAGCCAACACAGGGAACGAAGCAGGTGGAGTTTGCAGCACAGAGAAGGAGAAAGAGAACTGTTTACACAAAGCTTAAAATGTACACCTCTCCCCCAGGGATGTGAACTGCTTTGTTGATCAGCAGATGATTATAAAAAAACTACTTAAGTCAGAAAAGAATTACCCAAAACAATGAGAAGTGACACGGCTGTGTTCATTCTTGCTTATGCCTTTGATATCAATGTATACTTCTGCCCACTGCATGCCTATAAGTGAAATTTCTGATTAATTGTGCATGTGTTAACTCCTGTGGTAATACTAGCTTATGCTCCCACCAATGACTCTATTTTTTGCATCCTCTTTACTATTTATGCCATTCACTTTTTCTATTTTCATCATTATAGTGGAAGTATAATATTATCTTATCTAATTTTAACTCTACTTTCCTTATTACTATTGAATTGAATTCCTTTAATATATTCATATGATAATTGTGATATAATTAATAACTAAAATGACTAATAAAACCAATTTCTTATGATACTGAATTACAAGGCTTACCCCTCATACATTAAAGCATGTGTAAACAACTACTACTTAGAGGAAAGTCTTTATCAGAATTATTCGACTATTTTGGGAAAAGTCCACTGTACATCTAAAAATCTGGGAAAATGTCACTGTTTAGTAAGTAACTATAGAAAAGCCTCACTGGTTGCACTAATTAGCAATAATCTGCAAATCTGAAGTCTGCTGAGGTTTTACTTATCAGGTGTGTGAGAGAATTCTTAAAGGAACACAGTTGTAAAGTGAGTCCTGAACCAATCTATGTGAAAAGCTTGCTGTTTTTGATTTTTATGTGTGATCAACACCCTTCCCCAAGGAAGACCCTGAGATAAATGGGCATAAAATGCTATCATGTGATTCTGAAAAAAAGTATTTTCTTCAAAATTAGAATAAATAACACTGCCCTCTATCAACTTTAAACAACACATCTATGTAAATAGATAGAAGATGACATTGAGGGGGCATCTGGTCGGCCAAACTTAGTCTGCACATGGCCCAGTGGAAAATTAGCTTTCATGAAAGAGTTGACTAATTATTTTTTATTTGGTGCTGACATTCCTGAAATACCTCCACCACCTGAGGCCTTGTGCTTGACTTTTCTCAAACTGCTTGATTTACATGTTTAGAAAATTATAGTGAGTATCTAAATATGCTAGGAGCAGAATTCTGATGAAAATAAATAGTCTGTAAATTGCAGTAGGCCTGCAAATGTGTGAATGGCTGCCGTTACATGTCATGGACATTGTTTCTGTGGAACACAAAGTCTGTGAAATATCCACAGAAAATACAACATCTCCATGTAAACACACACTAATCACTTCTGGGATTCAGTTTGATGAGACCTAGCTTTTCAGGCCAATTCTGATGCCACTTACTTGGGGAGAACACCATGCTGACTCATGAGCTGGATGACCCAGGCAGTGTTCCAAGGAGCATTGCCTAGACCTTGTCTATTAAGAAAACAGGGGAGCAAATCTCTTGAATTTCTAACTTTGTGTCTTTCTGCCTTGATTATGTGCCCATTTTTCTATGTAAATAAGATCAAAGATTCAAAAAGCATGCATTCAGGGCCTGGGACAGGGAAGCTGGCTTATGCTCTGGCTGTAGATGTGGGCAGCTGAGCATCAGTTCTTGTTATTTTCAAATCACAGAAGTCAGTGATGCTATGAATACTTAATGAAACATCAGGTATCTAATTAACAGTTCTGTTTGTACTAACCCTACATTCACCTCAATGGTTATTCAAGCTACATGTAATTATCTCATTGTTCGGGTACAGATATTGAGAAGTAAAAGGGTTACATCCCACTGCTCCTTCTTCAATTCTCTGCTTCTCTGAATTCACATTCGCTGGCCTCTTCCACCTTGATGGAATCTTATTCCCTAAATCTCTGGACATTCTCCATTGTAGACATAATGGAAAAATTTAATTATATGGGGGTTTTCTAAGGTTTTGGTAATCAGATATAAAATACCTGCCGTTAAGTATGCAAATACATGACAGATGAAGGAAAACTTCATTATAGAAGTGTAGTGTTGGAGGAAGTTTCCATCCTGCACAGTCCCATAATAATCACACAGAAACAATATTATTTGCAATACTGTTTGACCAATAGCTTAAGTATATTTCTGGCTAACTCATATCCTAAACTCACCCATCTCCATTAATCTGTGTATTGCCACGTGGCTGTGGCTTACCGTGTAAAGTTTCATCTGGTGTCTGTCTCCAGCGGGGGCTCCATGGCTTCTCCTGACACTGCCTTCTTTCTCCCAGAATTCAGTTTAGCTTTTTCCACCTAGCTCTATTTTGCTAAGCCACTGGCCAAAACAGCTTCTTTATTCATTAACTAATAAAAGCAACACATATACAGAAAGACTTCACACACCAGTGTAGAGATTTTTCCATGTATTTTAAACAAAAACTCTAAGTTAGAACAAAGGAATGGAAAGTAATTGCTACATGGCATTTACTTCAATTAATCAATATTGCAAAATAGCCATTCTGAGTTTTTAAGTCGAAAAGAACCATAAGCTATATAAAATATATATTTATACATATATAACATTTATCTATTCTGTATATTCCAAATACACATACTTGTGTATGTATTTATCACTTCATAGCTGTTAGATGGATTTGTAGAAAATTAAACAAAACAGGAAGACTTTCTATAATAGTGTGGGAGGGAATGCAAATGAGTATAAGCTTTATTAAAACTATGTAGAGGTTCCTGTAAAAACTGAAAATAAGATTACAACACGATCTAGTAACCCAACCTCTAGACAAAGAGCCACAGGAACCAAAATCATTATGTTAAAGATACTCCCATGCTATCTGCAGCCTTATTCATGATAGCTATATTTTATAATCAACTTGTGTGCATCAGTGAATTAATGTGTAAAAAGAATGTGATATCTATATGCATTAGAATACTTTTCAGCCTTAAAAACAGCGAAGTTAATCTTGTCATTTGCAGAAAGGTGGGTGAAGGTAGAGGAGACACAGAAAGACAAATACTGAATCATTTTGTGCTGTCTGTAATCTTTTAAAAATTTGAAAGTAGTAGGAGGTAGAATGAAGGCTGCTAAAGATTGAGGGTGGAGGATGGAGGGGAGAATGGGAGGCTGTTGATTCTGTCCAGTGTGCTACTTCAGGCTGACATGAAGGATAGGTCTAGAGCTCTGTTGTACAGCAAGGTGACTGTCATCAATAACTATGTACTGCATAGTCCACAATAACTGAGAGTAATTTTAAATGTCTTACAGATAAAAAATGACAGGTAAGGGAGACAATGCATATTTAATTCACTTGATTCACTCATCCTGCACTCAATATGTATATCAAAGTGTGATCTCCCTTATTTGTAGGCGATAATGACTTGCCAGTCAAAAAGTCATTAAAAGTGAAAATTTGGCTCAGTGTGAAGCAAGACTTTTAGAAATTTTTAAGTGTGTACATTTGAGATAAATATGGCTTCTATCTTTCACTTCCCTCAGTCTAATCTTTTGCTATATTTAGTCTAATAATTGTTCTTCAGAATAAAATTTTCTCTCTGACGTGGTCTTGGAATTTTGGATATTTAGAATGGTCCTTATGATGGTTGGTAGAGTTGGTATTTGTTGATGTAGCAAGTCCTATGTATGTGTTGCTTTTATTGGTTGATGAATAAAGCTGTTTGAGCCAATGGCTTAGTAGAGTAAAGCCAGGTAGGAAATCAGAACAGAGATAGATAGAGAGAGCAGGCAGAGTCAGGGAGATGCCATGTAGCTGCCTAAGGAGATGGACACTGGATCCTTAACCCGTAAGCCACAGCCTCGTGCTGATACATAGATGAATAGAAATGGCTTGATTCAAGATGTAAGAGCTACCTGAATCATTGCCTGGACAGTTTTGTAATTAATATAGCATTTGTGTGATTTTTTTGGGCCTGGGCAGCCAGGAAACAAATGAGGGGGCTCCACAAACAAATTGTGTGCCTGTGTGGGGCGACTACATCCACATAAATCCTAAGAGGGCTTGAGAAGGAATTCTAGACACAAAAGAACAGAGTTAAGTTTGGCTTCTTGGTAGCAGCATTTTTTTTTTCAGATAGGCTTTGTTGGCTGGCAGTGAGCAGAGGCATGGCTTCTTTAAAAGAAGGATTTCTGATTTGTGCTTCAAGCACTAACTCTGTTGCTTTTTGGAGGTTCTGCACTTAAATGCTGTCCATGAGAAGCATGTTACAAATTGCTTAATAGTGACATAGACCCACTGTGTCCCTGGAGCTGGGGCAGTGAGCATTGCTCACAGAACTTATAGTGAATATACCTCTGCCATGTTGGACTGGGTGGGGCCAAAAGGCAAAGCATCCTTAGTCCTAGCTATGCTGCTTAGCATTTTAAGAAGCGCTCCTCATCAGAAAATGATTGCAGATATTCAATAAAAACAGATTGAGACATAAAAGACCTCTAAATGAGACACAGTGTGGTTAAAAAATGTACATAGGCTCAAGAGAAAAGAAAAAAAAGTATAGATAAAACAAATTCTTTAAAGAGACAATAAAAGTAATATAAAAGAGTACAGACAGCAATCATAGATTAAAGGAGTAAAGAAAACGAAGCCACATAAAGATGGAATATAAACAGAGAGTCTGGATTATATATATTATTGTGTTTTCTTTGAATTATTTTTGACTGCAGAGAGACATTTGATTCTGGGGGCTGCTAAGTGATATATATCTGCTATCTTGGCTTCAAAATCCAGAAAGGTCTCTGTGAACTGTAAAAATACTTCACTCAACAGAAAGTAGGAAGTGTGGAAGTATTTGGAGAAAACTATGTCCAAATTCCCAAAATGATTGTTTATAAATGTTTGTTTTCATTTAAAGGGGCATATTATATAGGGATGAATACTTTGCATTGTAATAAATTTTGGTCTATTGATACAAATTTAAGATCAATTTTGTTAAACTGTGTATATTCACTTCTGCTCTAGTTTAAAGTCTTGTGTTTATGCAGCTCATTTAAAAATGTAATGTATAAATAAAAATTGTAGATTAATAGTCAGTCATCTATAACAGTCAAGTTTGTAGTCATGATAGTTAGGTTTTTTAGACATACAGAGATATATTTCAGATGGATAGGTATTCTGTTTTTTCATATTCTTTTATTTTTTTCATTCAAAAATATTTACATTGCCTCCCCTTCTCCCAGTCCCTTCCTGCAACCACCTACCCCTCCACCCTCCCCCTGCTTCCTAAAAAGAGGGCATGATACCCTGCACTGTGGGAAGTCCAAGGCCCTCCCCACTCCATCCTGGCCTAGGAAGGTGTGCATCCAAATAGACTAGGTTCTCAAAAAGATAATACAACCAGAAGAGATAGGTCCTAGTGTCATTATTGATGGCTTTTCAGTCTGCCTCCATTGGCAGCCACATTCAGAGAGTCCGGTTTGATCATATGCTCATTCAGTCCCACTCCATCTGGATTTGGTGAGCTCACATTAGAACAGGCACACTGTCTCAGTGGGTGGACCAGCTCCTCACAGTCCTAACTTCCTTGCTAATCTTCTCCCACCTTCTGATCTTCGACTGGACCTTGGGAGCTCAATCCATTGCTCTGGTGTGGGTCTCTGTCTCTATCTCCATCCATCAGACGAAATTTCTATGGTGATGATTAAGATATTCATCAATGTGACTATGGGACAAGGCTAGTTCAGGCACCCTCTCCTCTGCTGCCCAAGTACCTAGCTGGGGACATCCCCGTGGACACCTGGGATCTCCTCTAGAGCCAAGTATCTTACCAATCCTAAAATGACTCCCTTAATGTAGATATCCTATTCCCTTCTCTGTAGCAATGAGGGGCTCGGGCTGCATTCCCGGCACTGGGCCCCTTGTTCTGTCCCACCCGGCTCCCGGTGCGTACCCAAAATAATTACATGGAAACTGTATTCATTTAAATACTGCCTGGCCCATTATCTCCAGCCCCTTATTGGCTAACTCTCACATATTATTTTAGCGCATCTCCATTAATGTGTATTGCCACTTGAGTGGTGGCTTACTGGCATGAGTCTAACCAGTGTCCATCTTGTGCTGGAGAAGCATGGCTTCTGCCTCACTGCCTTCTCTCTCACAGCATTCCATTCTGTCTACTCCGCCCACCTAAGGGCTGCCCTATCAAAAGGCCAAGGCAGTTTTCTTTATTCATTAATGGTAATCACAGCACACAGAGGGGACTCCCAAATCATCCCTGAGGACACTCCTACACCACTTCTCCAATATCCACCTTTCCTCCATCTCCACACTCCAACTCCCCCAAGCTCTTCCCAGTCCTTCCCTTCTCCCTTCTCCTTCCCCCTCTCCCCTTCCCTACACCCCCTACACCCAGCCCTATCCGCACGTCCGTGCTTCCAACTTTTGCCCGGCGATCTTGTTTGCTTCAAGTTTCCAGGAAGATCTACATATGTTTTTGTTTGGGTTCACCTTCCTATTTGGCTCCACTAGGCTTGTGACCTATAAGCTTAGTGTCCTTTGTTTATGGCTAGAGTCCACTAATTAGTGAGTACATACCATCATCACATTTTTGGGTTTGGGTTACCTCACTCAGGATAGTGTTTTCTATTTCCATCCATTTGCATGCAAAATTCATGATATCATTGATTTTTTACCACTGAGTAGTATTCTAATGTGTATATATTCCACACTTTCTTGATCCATTCTTCCATTGAGGGCCACCTAGGTTGTTTCCAGGTTCTGGCTATGACAAATAATGCTGCTATGAACATAGTTGCGCAAATGCTTTTGTAGTATGATTGGGCATCTCTTGGATATATTCCCAAGAATGGTATTGCTGGATCCTGAGGTAGGTTGATTCCCAATTTCCTGAAACCGCCACACTGATTTCCAAAGTGGTTGCACAAGTTTGCATTCCCACCAGCAATGGATGAGAGTTCCCTTTACTCCACATCCAATCCAGCATAGGCAATTGTTGGTGTTTTGATTTTAGCCATTCTGACGGTGTAAGATGGTATCTCAAAGTTATTTTGATTTGCATTTCCCTGATCCCTAAGGAAGTTGAACATGTCCTTAAGTATCTGTTGGCCATTCAAACTTCTTCCGTTGAGAATTATCTGTTCAGCTCATTACCCCATTTTTTAATTGGGGTATTTAGAATTTTAATGTCTAGTTTCTTGAGTTCTTATATATTTTGGAGATCAGACCTTTGTCCAATGTGGGGTTAGTGAAGATCTTCTCCCATTCAGTAGGATGCCTTTTTGTCTTAATGACTGTGTCCTTTGCTTTATAGAAGCTTCTCAATTTCAGGAGGTCTATTTATTCATTGTTGCTCTTATTGTCTGTGCCACTGGGGTTTTACATAGGAAGTTGTCTCCTGTGTCCATGTATTGCAGGCTACTTCCCACTTTCTCTTCTATCAGGTTCAGTATGGATGGGTTTATATTGAGGTCGTTAATCCATTTGGACTTGAGTTTTGTGCATGGTGATAGATAAGGGTCTATTTTCATTCTCCTACAGGTTGACATCCAGTTATGCTAGTACCATTTGTTAAAGATTGTTTCATTCTTCCATTGTATAATTTTAGCTTCTTTGTCAAATATGAGGTGTTCATAGGTTTGTGGATTAATAGCCAGATCTTTGATTCGATTCCATTGGTCAATGTCTCTGTTTTTATGTGAATACCAAGCTGTTTTCATTACTGTAGCTCTGTAATAGAGTTTGAAGTCAGGGATGGAAATGCCTCTGGAAGGTCCTTTATTGTATAGGATTGTTTTGGCTATCCTGGGCTTTTTTTTTCCATATAAAGTTAGTTATTGTTCTCTCAAGTTCCGTGAAGAACTTTGTTGGGATTTTGATGGGGATTGCATTGAATCTATAGATTGCCTTTGGTAGAATTGCCATTTTTACTATATTGATCCTACCAATCCAGGAGCATGAGAGATCCTTCCATTTTCTGGTATCGTCTTCAATTTCTTTCTTCAAGGTCTTAAAGTTCTTGTCAAATAGATCTTTTACTTCCTTGGTTAATGTTACCCCAAGATACCTTATGCAATTTTTGACTATTGTGAAAGGTGATGTTTCTCTGATTTTCCTCTCTGTTTCTTTATCTTTTGTGTATAGGAGGGGTACTAATTTTTTTGAGTTGATCTTGAATCCTGCCACATCACTGAAGGTATTTATCAGCTGTAGAAGTTCTTTGGTAGAGTTTTTGGGGTCACTTATGTACACTATCATATCATCTGCAAATAACGAAAGTTTGACTTCTTCCTTTCCAATTCGAATCCCCATGACCTCCTATTTTGTCTTATAGCTATTGCTAGGACTTCAAGCACTATATTCAAGAGATATGGAGAGAGTGAACAGCCCTGTCTTGTTCCTGATTTTAGTGGAATCCCTTTGAGTTTCTCTCCATTTAATTTGATGGTAGCTGTCGGCTTGCTGTATATTGCTTTTGTTTTATTTAGATATGAACCTTGTATCCCTAATCTCTCCAAGACCTTTATCATAAAGGGGTGTTGAATTTTGTCAAATGCTTTTTCAGCATCTAATGAAATGATCATATGGTCTTTTTCTTTCAGTTTATTTATATGATGGATTACATTGATAGATTTCCGTACGTTGAACCAGCCCTGCATCTCTGTGATGAAGCTTACTTGATCATAATGGATGATTTTTTTGATTTGTTCTTGGATTTGGTTTGCCAGTATTTTATTGAGAATTTTTGCATCGATGTTCATGAGTGATATTGGTCTGTAATTCTCTTTCTTGGTTGCATCTTTGTGTGGTTTTGGTATCAGGGTAGCTGTAGCTTCATAAAAAGAGTTTGGCAATGACCCTTCTGTTTCTATTATGTGAAACACCTTAAGGAGTATAGGTATTAGCTCTTCTTGAAAGCTCTGGTAGAATTCTGCATTAAAACCATCTGGTCCTGGGCTTTTTATGGTTGGGAGGTTTTTGATGACAGCTTCTATTTCCTCACGATTTATAGGTCTATTTAAATTGTTTACCTGGTCTTGATTTAATTTCGGGATATGGTATTTATCTAAAAAACTGTCCATTTCTCTTACATTTTTCCAGTTTTGTGGCATACAGGCTTTTATAGTAAGACCTAATGATTCTTTGAATTTCCTCAGTGTCTGTCGTTATGTCCCCCTTTTCTTCCTGATCTTGTTAATTTGTGTGTTCTCTCTCATCCTTTTGATTTGTTTGGATAGGGGCTTGTCAATCTTGTTGATTTTCTCAAGGAACCAGCTCTTTGTTTCACTGATTCTTTGGATTGTTTTCTGTGTCTCTATTTTGTTGATTTCAGCCCTCAGTTTGATTATTTCCAGTCTTCTACTCCTCCTGGTTGAGTCTGCTTCTTTTTTTCTAGAGCTTGCATGTGTGCTGTTAAGTCACTAATGTGTGCTTTCTCTGTTTTCTTTATGTGGGCACTCAGTGCTATGAACTTTCCTATTAGCACTGCTTTCATAGTGTCCCATAGGTTGGGGTATGTTGTGTCTTTATTTTCGTTGAATTCAAGGAAGACTTTAATTTTTTTCTTTATTTCCTCCATGACCCAGGAGTGGTTCAGTAGTTGACTGTTCAGTTTCTATGAGTTTGTAGGCTTTCTGGTAGTGGAATTGTTGTTAAATTCTAACTTTACTCCATGGTGATCAGATAAGACACAGGTGGTTACTCCAATTTTTTTGTGTCTGTGGATGTTTGCTTTGTTACTGAGTATGTGATCAATTTTCGAGATGGTTCCATGAGATGCTGAGAAGAAGGTATATTCTTTCGTGTTTGGGTGGAATGTTCTATAGATGTCTATTAAGTCCATTTGATTCATTACATCTGTTAGTTCTTGTATTTCTCTGTTATGTTTCTGTCTGGTTGACCTGTCCATTGGTGAGAGAGGAGTGTTGAAATCTCCTACTATTAGTGTCTGGGGTTTGATGTGTGGTTTAAGTTCTAATAGTGTTTCTTTTACATATGTGGGTGCTTTTATATTAGGGGCATATATATTCAGGATTCAGACTTCATCTTGATGGTATATTCCTGTTAAGAGTATAAAGTGTCCATCTCCATCTCTTCTGATTGATTGAATTTGAATTCGAATTTGTTCGATATTAGTAAAGCTACACCTGCTTGTTTCTTAGGACCGTTTGATTTAAAAACCTTTTCCCAACCCTTCACTCTGAGGTAATGTCTGTCCTTGTGATTGAGGTGTGTTTCTTGTAAACAACAGAATGTTGGATCCTGTTTTTTTTTTTTTATCCATTCTCTTTCCTGTGCCTTTTTATAGGTGAATTGAGTCCATTGATACTAAGTGATATTAATGACCAGTGGTTGTTAACTCCAGTTATTATTTTTCTTTTTATTTGGGTGGTAGAGTGTGTGTGTTTCTCTTGTATGAGTTGTGCTGCTGTAGAGTTGTTAGATGTCTGTGTTATTATGGGTGTTGTTATCTTCCTTTTGTTGTGGTTTTCCTTCTAGTACTTTCTGTAAGGCTGGGTTAGTGGCTATGTATTGCTTAAATTTGTTTTTATCCTCGAATATCTTGTTTTCTCCATCAATGGAGAATGAAAGCTTTGCTGGGTATAGTAGTCTGGGCTTCCATCCATGGTCTCTTTGTGTCTGCAGCCCATCTATTCACGACCTTCTGGCTTTCATGGTTTCTATAGAGAAGTCAGGTGTAATTATGATATTTTAACCTTTGTATGTTACTTGACCATTTTCCTTTGGAGCTCTTAATATTATTTCTAATTCTATATGTTTTGTGTTTTGATTATTATATGGTGAGGGGATTTTTTTTTATCCAGTCTATTCAGAGTTCTGTATGCTTCTTGTACTTTCATAGGAATATCTTTCTTTAGGTTGGGAAAGTTTTCTTCTATAATTTTGTTGAATATATTTTCTGAGCCTTTGAGCTGTACTTCTTCCCCTTCTTCTACCTCTATTATTCTTAGGTTTGGTCTTTTCATGGTGTCCCAGATTTCCTGGGTGTTTTGTGTTAAGAATTTGTTGGACTTGTCATTTTCCTTGATCAATGAGTTTATTTCCTCTATAGTATCTTCAGCGTCTGAAATTCTTTCTTCTATCTCTTGTATTCTGTTGGTTATACTTGTCTCTGTAGTCCTGTTCATTTACCCAGATTTTCCATATCCAGCCATCCCTAGTTTTGTGTTTTCTTCATTGCCTCCATTTTGGTTTTCAAGGATTGAGCTGTTTCTATTACCTGATTGATTGCTTTTTCCTGGTTTTCTAGTGTATTGCTGAGGGATTTATTCATTTCTTCTAACTTTTTGTTAGTCTTCTCATGCATTTCTTCAAAGGAGTTTTTCACATCCTCTTTAATGGTCTCTATCACTTTCATAATGTTACGTTTAAAGTCAATTTCTTCTATTAGTTCTGGGTTAGGTTGTTCAAGTCTTCCTGTTGCATATTCGCTGGATCCTGGTGTTATCATGTTGTTTTCTGGTTGTTGGGGGAATTCTTGTATTGGTGTCTGCCCATCTTTACCTTTGAATGTCATCAGTAGAGTCTAGATGGCTTGGTCCTTTTGTTGTGACTGACTGTGTAATTGGGGGATTTTTCTTGTTCTGCCCTCTCTTAGGTCCTCTCAGCACTGGAGTTAGTTCTCAGATCACCTCCTCACTGAAGCAGGCTGTGGTGGTGATTCTAAGGGCTCCCTCTGGATGGCTCTACTATTACTGGATCAGCACCACTTGCTGGTCAAGGACCCCGCAGACAAAGGCACAAACTTGGTAGATGCCAGCTCCTTCAAATGGTTCTGCTGGTACTAGATCATGGCCACTTGCTAGCCAAGGACCTCACAGGCAAAAGCCTGGATAGGTATTCTTAAAACCTTTCAAAGACCCACATAATATGGCATTTAAAATGTTTTGTTAACTTAGACCTTTTCATGACAAGTGACTCATCTGCTCCTGGTAGCACCAATCTTCTTAAAGAGGATTATGGGTATTCAAGATGCTCATTATGGAGTTTGCTATCCTTTTGGGCAGAAAACTGCTCTTTCTTGGACTGCTTGATATTATGCTGTATGAACTGGACATGCAGGACCCACAGAAAAGTGGCTGCTGAACTTTCCAAAAGACAGAATGGTCCCTCAGGGTTTCTGTTTCACAGGAGAAACTGCCAGAAATTTTGTAGGACACCTAAGAAAGCAACGAATGAACTTTACCATTACAAGGCAGAACAAATCTTCAAATTACCTGCTTCATGGAAAAGTCTGCTCAATACTATGGGCCTGTAGGCTGAAGATGGTTTCCCTAACATTACAGAAGAACTCTGAGTGACTGTCCAGGCAGCAAGATGTCTCTGTCAATTGTACAACTTTGGAAGTTGCTTACAATGCACTTCCTGTTTACTTAGGTAATATTATATCCTTTTGGAGTCTTTGAAGAGTTGAAGAATAGATAGTTATAGTTTTCCTTAGTTATGATAAAATATAAATTAGATATAAATCTTTATATTCACATAGATAGGATAGATGATAGAGTATTTTCCTTATTTTTGCCAAATGTAAATGGACTAAATATTATAACTATAATTCTTGCTTGAAAACTGTTTTGTATACATAATTTTACTATGTTAAAGTTAAAACTTTCCTTTTTAATAGGCAGAAATGGGTGATGATATGGGATGTCCTTCTGTGTATGTGTTGCTTTTATTGGTTGATGAATAAAGTCGTTTGGACCAATGGCTTAGCAGAGTAAAGCCAAGCAGAAAATCAGAACAGAGAAATATAGAGAGAGTTGTAGTAAGAGGAGCGGGCTGCGTCCTGCCACCCAGCTAGCTTCACCCCCGAAATAACAACACAGAAATTGTATTAATTAAATTACCGTCTGGCCCATTATATCTAGCCTCTTCTTGGCCAACTCTCACATCTTGATCTAACCCATTTCTATTAATCTATGTTTATCACAAGTTGGTGACTTACCAGGAAAAATTCAGCATATCTGACTCTGGCGACTCCATGGCAGCTCTCTCTCTCTGCCTTCTTCCCAACATTCTGTGCTGTCTTCCCTGCCTATCTAAGTTCTGCCCTGTCAAAAGGCCAAGGCAATTTCTTTATTCACCAATGAAAGCAACACAAATACAGAAGAACCTCCTACACCATTTCCCCTTTTTTCTGTTTAAACAATCAAGAAAGGCTTTCACTTTAACATAGTAAAATTACATATAACAAAACAGTTATCAAGCAAGAACTACAGTTACCATATTTATATCTAGTTTATCTTTTATCATAACTAAGGAAAACTATTATTATAACTATCCATTCTCCAAGTCCATCAAAGACTCCAGAAGGATATAATACTACCTAAATAAACAAGAAGTAAGCAACTTCCAAAACTCTAGAAGTGACAGAGACATATTGCTTCCTGGACAGTCACCCAAAATTATTTTGTACCATTGGGGCATCCATCTTCAGTCTACAGGCCCATAGTATCCAGCAGGCTTTTTCATAAAGCAGGAAATTTCAAAGACAGGTCAGTTACTTTCTTCCATATCCTGCAGAATGTCTCGCAGACTCTTTCATGAATCAGGAACCCCAAAGGACCATCTCACCTTTAGGCAAGTTCAGCAGTGCTCTCTCTGCGGGTTCTTCATGTCCAGTTTATGCAACAGTCCAGGCAAGAGCATTTTCTTGCCTTAATGGCTAACAAACTCCATAAGGAGCCTCTTCAATGCCCATCTTCCTCTTGAAGTAGATTGGTGCTGCCAGAAGCAGACATGTCTTATTGTCATGTAAAGTCCTAAGTTATTAAAACATTAAGTACCATATTCTGTAGTCTTCGAAAGATATGAAGAATTCCTATCTAATTGAAATATATCTTTATATATCTAGAAAATCTAACTAACATGACTACAGACTTGACTAATATAGATGACTATCTATTAACCTATATTTCTTAATTATGCATTACATTTTTAAATGAACTACACAATCACAATACCTTAATCAAGATCAGAAATACACACACACACATAAATATATATATAAAACACAAAATTGACCTTAAATGTATATCAATAAAGCAAAATTTAAATCAGATTATAATCTGGAGACCTCTGTGTGGTTTTCTTTGGGGCTAAATGGCTGCGGGAACTGGGCAGGACATAAACCCCAACAAAGCAGGCCCTCATGTTACAGAATGGCACCCAACGTGTGGATAACTGCATCCACAGAAAGCCTGAGAAAGCTTGGGAAAGAGTAGAGTAAAGCATGTTTTCTTGGTAGCAGCAATTTCTCTTTCTCATCTAAGAGAGGCTTCCTGTCTCAGCTTTTGCTGTAAAACCTTGCAGCTCTTTAAAGAGGTCCTGCCGCAAAACACTTAAATGGTGTCGATAAAAAGCTGACCGCATACTTTTCGTTTTCAGCTGTAGCAGTAAAAAAGCTGTGCCATTTTAAAATGCCAGCTTTCTGGGCTGTCCTGCCAGGGCAAACTCTGACTCTTTCAGGCAGGCAGTCTGACTATGGTGCATTTGAATGTGGTTTGTGAGCAGAATGCTGCAGCTTGCTTGCTGGCAGGGACCTTGAAACACCATAGACTTGTGGCAATAAACATGGCTACAGCCAGTACCTCCACCATGAGACTGGAATCACAGAAAGCTAAGGAAAGGACTGGATCTAGCTGTCAAAGCCACGGCTTTTATCCTACCCATATTGCTTGGTAAATTAAAGACTTGTGTAGTCAGAAAAAGAGAGATATACAGTAAAGAGAGATTCCAAAAGAAACCTCTAAATGGTATACTGTGTGTTAAAAATATATGCTGGCTTGGGAGAGAAAAGAAAAAGGTTAAATTCCTTAAAAGAAAAAAAAAAGAGTAGTTGGGTGTGGTGGCATACACCTTTAATCCCAACACTTGGGAGGCAGAGGTAGATGGACCTCTGTGAGTTCAAGGTGTGGTAGCACACACCTTTAATCCCAGCACTTGGGAGGCAGACACAGACAGATCTCTGTGAGTTCAAGGACAGCCTTGTCTACAGAGGGAGTTCCAGGACAAAGATACACAGAAACCCTGTCTCAAAAAGCCAAAAGTGTTGCAAGAGGCGCACAGGCCTGCTTTTCATCCCAGCGGCCACCCGGCTCCTGCCGTCCAGTGCCTGACTAGCTTATACCCGAAATAATTACACAGAAACTGTATTTATTTAAATACTGCCTGGCCTGTTAGCTCTAGCCTCTTATTGGCTAACTCTCACATATTTGTTTAACCCATTTCTAATAATCTGTGTGTCGCCACTAGTCGTGGCTTACCGGGAAAGATTCAGTGTCTGTGACCTGGGAGCTTCATGGCGGTGGCTCTCTCTAACTCTGTCCCCTTTTTAGTATTTTGTTTTCTTTATCCTGTCTATCTAAGTCCTGCCCTATTAGAAGGCCAAGGCAGTTTTTTTATTAACCAATAAAAGCAACCCAAATACATAAGGACCCTCCTACACCACAAAAGTTTAAAATAAAAGAAATAGAGTTTAAAATAAAGCAATGTAAAGATGGAAAACACACAGAGAATCTTGATACTGTGTGTTATTATGTTCTCTTTGAATTGTTTGAATGCTGAGGAAAGAGCAACAGCTGCTAAAAGATATTTGCTTATAAATGCTGCTGAATTAATCCAAGATAGGTATTTTGAAAATACCTTGACTTCAAAATTGAAGTCAAAAAGTATGTTACTTTGGAGAAGAGATTTTGCTTTTGCTTCCACAGGAAATGAGAGGCTGTGGATTCATTCTGAGTTAAGAAAACTCAGGTTTGATCAAGGAAGACCACCAGAGAAATCTCCAGTAGGAACAGATGGCCCAGATGTCTGAATGCTACATCCAGAACAGATTCAAGATGCTGCCTGAGATGATGAAGATTCATAGGATACTCCAGTCAGGACTTGATCATAACTCTAAATTTTCTTTAGGTCCCCATAAGATTATCAGTACCCCCAATCATCAGGAAATAGACTGGAAAACTACACCCACATTCCAAAAAATAGACTATGGATATTTTCCTTTGTTTAAAAAAAAAAGAAGGGGAAGTGGTGCGGGAGAATTGTCTGTATTCTGTTTTAAATAAATGCTGATTGGCCAGGCAGGAAGTATAGGTGGAACAACCAGACAGGAAGTAAAGGTGGGGCAAGAAGAACAGGAGAATTCTAGGAAGAAGAAAGCTCTTTCCCCAGTCCTGCCCAGACCACCGAAGAAGCAGGATGTGACCTGCCCTGCTGAAAAAGGTACTGAGCCATGTGGCTAACTAGATAAGGATAATGGGTTAATATAAGTTTTAAGAGCTAATAAGAAACCAGAGCTAACGGGCCAATCAGTTTATCATTAATATAGATCTCTCTGTGTGATTTTCTTTGGGACTTGCCAGCTGTGGCAACTGGGCAGGACAGAAACCCCAACAAGCTGCTCCTTCATGTTACAGGGAATAGGTGGAGTTAGGGAGATGCCATGTAACTGCCTAAGGCGATGGACACCGGAAACTTACCAGTAAGCCACAGCCTCATGCCAATACATAGATTAATAGAAATGGTTTGATTCAAGATGTAAGAGCTACCTAGAAATATGCCTGAATCATTGGTCAAACAGTGTTGCAATTAATGTAGTTTCTGTGTAATTTTTCAGGTCTGGGTGGCCGGAAAAGAAATCAGCAGTCTTTGCCAACAATTTGTCATTGTAATGTGGCTTAAAACTTTGTATTCCATGCAAAGAAGTTCAGTATTTATCTTATACACAGTGTTATTTGACCTTTTAAACAGTTGAAATAATAAAATTTGTGTTTGAGTAAACAGAATTTAGGGAAAGCTAGAAAAAGGAAACAGAACTAGAGGTGAGACATCAACTAGCAGACTTGGGTTGTAACTCTTAAGACTCAATAGCTGCCTGGACTTGGATAGAGAGGACTAATGGGAAGGCATGGTAGGAAAACAGTAAGGATACTGGATAACCAGAACTTAGTGGCTAATTCAATGTATAGAGCTGGTTATGGGAGATGATTTTAAAATTTAAACTTAGAAGAAAAATGAAAGTTCATAGGCTAACTTTCTGGTTTTTTGCTGATTTGTCTATTTTTGGAGACAGGATCTTCCCATCATGGAGCTCGGGCTGGGCTCAAACTTGCCTATCCTGCTTCAGAGTCTGCAGTATTGGGATTATAGTCATCTACTACTATTCTTAGTCAAGTTTCCCAACTATGTACTTAGGTGAAAAGTATTAAAAAGAAGAAAAGCCTATTAGTTTCCTTCCTTCCCTTCAAATTTTTATTTTTGTGTTGAGATCAAAATCTGGTTCTTGAAGGAGTAGTGGTACATGCCTTTAATCCCAGAACTCAGGAGGCAGAGAGGTAGGCAATCAGATCTCCGAGTTTGAGGATAACCTGATCTACAGCCAGGGCTATATAGAAAAACCCTGTGTCAAACAACAGCAACAACAATCAAAAACAAACCTGAAACAAACAAACAAAAACCCTGGTCCTTATACATGGTAGTCAAATGCTTTATTACTGAACTACACTCTCAACTCCCACATATTTATTGAATTCTGTCTTTATGCTAGCAAACTGCCTAGGCTTTACTGTGACAGGGTGGAAGAAACCTAGCTCAGACTCTTAAGACACTATATGTTTATGTTGTCAACCCATGCAATATATAAACAAATGAACAGAGAATATATAACATACTCCAGAGGAAAGCACAGCTGGATAGACATCTGCTTTCAGCTGTGACAGAGTAACCAATTCCAAGTCAACACGTCACCAAGAACACATGTAAAGACTGGGTTAAACAAAATGGAAAAACAATAGTTGTCCAAAAACATCAGGAAACAATCCAGGCAGCAAAGACTTAGGAACAGTCTCTAGAGGAAAAGGTAACAGAGACAGGAGCCTGACTCAGCACAGATTCTTTGGAGGATCCCCTTGAGACACAGCTGATTCAGTGAATACTTAGGGAAATTTTCCAAACAAAAAAATGGAAACAGAGAGATAAACTAAAAATCTACAGAGAGTTTTGGTCTACGAAGACACTAAAGAGAAACAAACAAACAAAATAATCTAATGAAACAGCAAAATCTTAAACATTCCAAGAATAGGACACAGGAAGAAGAGCCCCCAAATAAATAACTGTTAACTGGGTGAAGATGATTTACTAGTATTGAATACTGTTTGGTAGAAGCCAGCAACACACAGATCTCAAAAATTTCCTTATGCGATATCTGCCTTCTAAAGCAAATAATTCTGTGGTGTTCACTTACATGACCAAGTGGCAAAACATGACAATAGAAACATCCCAGTAGTCCAGTCGCATTTTATACATAACATGTTATAAACTAAAACTTGGGGTGAGTTATATGTTTATGATTTTGAAGATCAAGAAGTGGGAAATAGCTGAATGCACAGTTTTCTTTTTGGGTCTCGTACTGAGGGTTTCTAGAATTTCTATTTATAGAAAGTCATTTGTGGGACTTCCAAGGTAGCTCATGTTTATGTCTGACAATTGCTTCTGCTGGTTGGCTGTGAGGTCAACTTGGACTGTTAATTTGAGGTATTTGACCTAGCTTCCATAGTATCATAGTCTTGCTGTAGTTGAGTGGACCTTTTTCAATTACAACCACTCTGAAACATCGAGGCAGAAACTTTAAATACCTGTGGTAGAAATTACCCAGTGTCCCTTGCAGGCATTTTATGGTTGCAAGGGTTTAGCTAGCTGTTAAAGCATTTGATGATAGACCTGGAGCTTACTCAGCTTACACTTACAAACATGTGCTGTTTGGCTAAAGTGGAATTAAGCCAGCTCTCTTTCAAAGGACTAGATCATAGACAGTACTTTTCAATGAAGGAGCACTGGAGAATGTTTTTATTTTTGAAATTTTTCATAATGAGTAGGATATCACTTTTATCCCTTTCTCTCCCTCCTCAGACTCTTCCCTCCTGTTCATATGCCTGGCCTCTTTTATAATTATTACTATTATGTACTCACATGAACACACATGTTGTTTTATCTCCAGCACAGTGGCCTTGCTTTATTCTACTGCTATTTTAGCCAGCAATTGCAACACTGCAGTTACTGATCTGCTTCTTTAGCAGTAGCATCCACACTCGGGCCACAGCCTGGCAGAAATCCAGTTCCTGCAGGCACCGGCTCTGTCGCTGCTGCTAAAGATAGCTTTAATTAAATCTCTATCATTCTATTTATAAATAATACTCAACATTCAAAGGGTAGGGTGAAAACCTGCTAGTTCAGAGACACTGGGTCACAACTAGCTAACCTTCTGTCTCTGCTGGCTTCTCCATGAGCCCCAATGCTTCCACTTCGCCAAAGCAGAAAAAACCTGTGCCACTCCAAATTCCTCCCTACTAATTCTTGTGTCTCTCTGTCTCTCCCAGATGTCCTCTGATGCTCTCTGATTGCTTTCTGTCAACTAAATGCTAACTCAGCCTCCTGACCCAAGGTTAATTTCATCTAATCAAAGCAAATGCAAACTCAGGGTTCACAGTGTGATAAAATATCCTGCAAAACACACACACACACACACACACACACATTTACTGGGTTCATTTATATTGCTTGTACATACATGTGCCTAGGGTTGACCCCTTAGCATTGGTGAACCTCTATCTACAGAAAACTGATTCTCCATCCCTCAGCAGCCATTGGTTGTTGGTAGTTCTTCATCTTGGGGTAAGGCCTTGTGAAAGCCTTTTTTTAAAATTTGATTTTAAAAAACTGTTTGCAATTGTTTAACTTAGCCTACAAAGAAGTGGATTTTAATACTGTATTTTAAAAATCATGTCTATTTTACTTTCCTACATATGTATATATGCATCACTATGTGTCTGGTGCTGACAGAGGCCAGAAAGGCAATTATAGCCCCTAGAACTCGAGTTACAAATGTTTGTGAGCTGCTAATGGGTACTGGAAACCAAACCTGGTTTCTTTGCAAGTGTCAGTAAATGCTCTTAATTATTGAGCCCCACTGTCCTCTTAACCAACCCCCATCTTCCTCTTCCTTGGATCCCTGTCCCATATACTGCTCCATTCTTTTATGTGTTCTATTATTCTCCTTTCCACCCTCCCTATTCCCTTAAGAATTATTCCATCTCTCTAACTGCACCCTTCCCAATTTCATTAACTACATACACACCCCCACACACGTGAGAGAGAGAGAGAGAGAGAGAGAGAGAGAGAGAGAGAGAGAGAGAGAATGAGAGACAGAGAGAGATTCTGCATATGAGAGCAAATGTGCGGTCCTTGTCTTTCTGAATCTAGTTAAGCCTTTGTAAAATTACTGCATGAGACTATCAGATACAGATTTTGAACATCTTTGATTGGAACGCTGTCAGGGAAAACACTAGACTAAGGAATTTTAATGTTCATTCTTTCCTAAAAGAAAGTGAAAATTGGCTCAAACTACCTGAATCAAATTTTTAAGAGTTCTGGAAACTAACTTATGACTTAAAGGCCTCAGAGGAATCTATTCAGGAACATTGGTTGTGTCTGAGTAGGCACATGAGCTCTGTGACATTTTAGCTTATCCTAATTCTGCACTCAACACTTCAAGATCAGTCTGCAGCAAATAGTAGCCTGGATTATGCATATTCTAGAGATAGTAGAGCAGGCCTTATTCACAGAGAATTGGAATCAGTTGTGTTGAGCTCTTTTGCGTCACTTTGGAAAATCAGCTTAAACATCTTTGTTTTTCCTGGCTGGACCAGGTCAAGGGCTGAACTTGTTACTTTTTGGTCATTTTCAAAAGTGAAAAATCAACAACAAAATATAAAACAAATGTCTTGTCATTGCTACCTGGGACATTAGATATCAATTAGGGGCTAAGTAGAAGGAAAGAATGGTGAGTCTGACGTCAATGAATTTTAGAAGCTTTTGCCTTATTTTGATACTGTAAATTTTAGAGTCTAAAGGACTCAGGCTTGTTTAAGGTTGTGTGTATTGTGAGAATGCCATAGGCTTTCCACTATGTCTATGACAGTAGTAAGGAGTAAAGACTGAGGCCAGTTGTAAACTGACCATTTTTAAGCTGTGTAAACAGTACACACACACACACATACACACACTCAGAATTCCTTCAGAGAATGAGAATGTTGCTTCTGTCATTTATGTAAATTTAGTCTAATATTTTCCTGGCTCCCAACCGGATGGAAGAGAAGTTTTAGTGGACACATTTGACAAAGAAAAATATCTACAATTATTTCAGAAAATTGATAAACAATTGAGACAACAAAACTCATGTGTGTGTCTGTGTGTGTGTATATATTTATGTTTTAGGTATATGTATATATATAGTGTATTTTATATTTGTGTGTATGTGCACATGTGTGTGAGTGTGTGTACATGTGTATGTATATGCATATATGTTTAAGGTATGTGTATATGTGAAGTATATTGTGTATATGTGTGAGTTTGTGTATAAATATATGTGTTTATGTGTGTGAGTATATATGTGTGTGTGTATGTGTGTGTGTGTATCATCTGTGAGAGCATTTTAATAAGAGTGCTCTTGTGGGAATCCTTCTCAAATTCTTTGGCAATATTTTATTTCTAAAGAGCCATTTTCTTCAGCTGCTTCTATGTTTTTTCCATCAGCCTTCTGGGGAAGCATGTTTCCATCAGGTTGGCATTGCAGCTCCTTCAGGCAGTGGTCTGAGGGTATCACAGTGGTTCTCAAGCAGTTGCTAATGCCTGCTCTTCTACTTGATGTGGGAGTCCCCTCTGTGTGCTGCTTTTCTTGGTTAATGAATAAAGAAACTGCCTTGGCCTGCTGATAGGGCAGAACTTAGGTAGGTGAGGAAGACAGAACTGAATGCTGGGAGAAAGAAAGAGTCAGAGAGATGCCATGGATTAGCGGGAGACAGACGCTGGGAATTTTACCCAGTAAGCCACTGCCATGTGGCAACATACAGATTAATAGAAATAGGTTAAATTAATGTAAAAGTTAGCCAATAAGAAGTTAGATCTAACGGGCCAAGCAGTGGTTTAATTAATATAGTTTCTGTGTGATTATTTGGGTTCCAGGTGGCCGGGACAAACAAGCGGCCGCCCCTTGCAACATCTACTCTCTGTTGTCATGCCCTGGTTCTGCAGGCTGTGGATCCTTCACTCCAGATATTTCCTTTAGTTATGTTGACAAAGTTCTTATCAATCTCACCTGTACCATGTTGTTACTGGAGCTTCCATGTATTCTGTTGTCTCTCTATGGTCTTTGTGACCCTTGTCCTAGTCTTTAAATATCAAGGAGTATTTACATGCAAGTTTAAATGTCAGCACTTTCTGTAACTAATATTTTAATATTTTAGGGGTAATTTAATATCTTTCTTCTCTTAGACATAAACAATGAGAGGGCAGTATATGTGGGGGAACCGAAGTTAGGCATCCCCTTTGCCCTACGGAAAGCTAGAAGTCTGACTTTCTTCTAGGAGTTCTCAAGTGAAGTGAAGGAGCTTGGAGACACATCTATAAAAATCAGATTTACAACTGCTGACAACCCCCACTATGCTATATTATAATTTTATATTTTGTCAAAATTTTTTGTTCAAAGCATAAACTTATATACATATATTTTCTGCATTCTTCTGCACTTAGCTTTAGTTCTTCGGCATCAGTTCATTTGAAACTAATTTGGGTAATTCGTTTTTCATATTCATCTCCAATTGAAGAGGAACAAATTGACTTTTTAAAATGAGATCTAATCTCAGATTCTAGACAGATGGCATTAAGGAACAAGGAATTTGATTCCTCCATCCTCTGTTTTGCTTGGCTGCTGGGATTTTACCTTGTGCTGTCAGGGTTGTTTCTGTAGCTACAAGTGTTGCCATGATTAGGATGCAAACGCCTGCACTCACCGTGAAGTTTACACAGACTGGAGAGCATTCAGAAAACATTCATCCCTTTTCTTTCCTCCTACATCCTTGTGATGTCTGTAGAGGGATCTATTCAACATGTGGAAGAGTTTGTGGGACTGTCTGCCTTTCAACTGAGCTGTTAAAACAATACATGCCCACATGCTTTTTCCTTTTTTAAAATTCTTCTCTCATACATTACATCCTGACCACAGTTTTCCTCTCTCCACTTCTCAAAGTGCTCCCTACCACATCTCTTCTCCCCCAGATCTACTCTTTTGTTTCCCTCAACCGAACAGGAAATAACAAGTTACAATAAATTGAGGCATGTACCTTCATATCAAAGCTGGACAAGGCAACCCAGTAGGAAGAAAAGGGTCCCAGCAGTAGGCCAAAGAGTCAGAGACAGACCCCACTCCCACTGTTGGGAGTCCCACAAGAACACCAAGCTACACAACAATAACACATATGCAGAGGACCTAGCTCAGACCCACTTCAGTCTCTGTGAGTCCCTATGAGCCTGGCTTAGTTGATTCTGTTGGACTGTGTTCTCCTGGTGTCCTTGACCTCTCTGGCCCCTACAATCCTTCCTCCATCTTCTTCTGTGGGATTCCCTTGTCTCTGCCTAGTGTTTCACTGTGGCTCCCTGCATCTGCTCCCAACAGTTGCCAGATAGTACCTCTCTAATGACAATTGGGCTAGGCACGGATCTATGAATATAGCAGAATATCATTGGGAAGTATTTCATTGACTTTTTTTGTCAGTCATTGTAACATGAAGGCTGGCTTATTGGGGTTTCTGTCCTGCCCAGTCCCCCAGCCATTTAGTCCCAGAGAAAAATCACACAGAGAATCTATGTTAGGTTATAAACTGATTGGCCCATTAGCTCAGGCTTCTTATTAGCTCTTGTAGCTTGTATTAACCCATTATCCTTACCTATATTAGCCACATGGCTCAGTACCTTTTTCAGCTGGGCAGGTCACATCCTGCTTCTTCAGTGGTCTGGGGAGGACTGCCGAGAGAGCTTCCTGCTTTCCAGAATTCTCCTTGCTCCGCCTCTACTTCCTGTCTTGTTGTCCCACCTATACATCCTGGCTAATGGCCAATCAGCATTTATTTAAATCATGATTGACAGAACACAGACAATTCTCCCGCACCAAGTCATGTTTGGTTCTCTCCTAGGTCTCTGGTCTATGCAGTCTCTGGTTCATGACTATCCAGGTAATGCCATGTGTGGGATCCAGATAAAGCAGCAAATCTGCTGATTTATATTATACAGACACCAGTCATCTCTGTGGGACACACACACTTACTTTAAATGTATCTATATCTTCCCTCATTAAAATCTTGTTTAACAGATACAGAGTGGATCTCTGAACAATATTATATAAGTACTTTGAACACATATTTTGCCATATTCAAGACAATCAGGAAGATGAAAATTCTAAATTCTATTAAATGTTAAATGAAAATATTATAGAACCTAGGATAATTGATCTGACTATGATATATCTTATGAAATTAAAGCTTACTCATTATTTCAAGATGTTATATTATTCAAAGGATAAATATAAATTATTTTTAAATACTATAATGGCAGTTATATTTAGAGAAGAATATATTAAGCATCTATTACATGTGCTAATCTATTCAATGTTCAGAATTTAGACAGGAAAATAAACAGATTCATCGAAAGATAAAATGAAATATTTAGATCTATGGTCAACTTGTGTTTAAGAACAAAAATAAAATATATTGTGGTAGCTGTTAGCTAATTGGATTATTAAGGTGGAGAATATTCTAAAATATATGGACTCAGTTCATTAAAAATACAAATATAGCTAATATTGTCAGAAGATGGCTCAGGACTAAGAGAGTCTATTTCTTCCTTTTTAATAAATGGGGCCATCAATTCAGAGTAAATTAATAGTTGTGCAAAAAGTAATATGGGAGTATCATTTAATAATCAGGCAATTCCCTACCTCACCGACTAGATCATTTATCATGGAACATTCTAGCTTGTTCTTTTGTTTCAGAGGTTTCTCATACTAAAGAGACTTTAGTAATGTGGTACCAAGGAAAGACAACTCTCCCTAAGAGGAATTCTTCCCTAAGTGTAGTAAGAGGAGTGGGCCACATTTCTGGTGCCAAGCTAACTTAACCCCTGAAATAATTACACAGAAACTGTATTTATTTAAAACACTGCCTGGTCCATTATATCTAGCCTCTTTTTGGTTAACTCTCACATCTTGCTTTAACCCATATCTAGTAATTTGTGTATCACCATGGGGTCATGGCTTACCAGGAAGATTTTAACCTACGTCCATCTCAGGCTGGAGATTTATTGCATCTGTCACACTGTCTTTTCTCTCCCAGCATTCCATTCTGTCTATCCTGCCTACCTGATTTCTGCACTATCAAAAGGCCAAGACAGTTTTTCTTATTTACCAATGAAAGTGACACAAATACAGAAGACCCTCCTACACCATTTCCCCTTTTCTGTTTAAACAAAAAAGAAAGGCTTTCATTTTAACATAGTAAAATTACATATAACAAAACAGTTATCAAGTAAGAATTATAGTTACAATATTTAGATCTATTTTATCTTTTATCATAATAATGGAAAACTATAAATATAACTATCCATTTTTAACTTTATCAAAGACTCCAGAAGGATAAAATATTACCTAAGTAAACAAGAAATAAGCAAATTTTAAACTCCAGAAATGACAGAGACATCTCGCTGTCTATACAGTTACCTAAAGTTTTTTTGTACCATTGGGGCATCTATCTTTAGTCTACAGGTCCATAGTATCCACTAGACTTTTTTATAAAGCAGGAAATTTTAAGGACAGTTTAGTCACTTTTTTTTTGTATCCTATAGAATGTCTCACAGACTTTTTTATGAATCATGAACCCCGAAGGATCATCTCACCTTTAGGCAAGTTTAGTAGTCCTCTCTCTGTGGGTTTTTTGTGTCCAGTTTATGTAACAGGCCAGGTAAGAGTAGTTTTTTGTCCAAATGGCTAACCAACTCCATAAGGAGCCTCTTTGATGCCCATCTTCCTCTTGAAGTAGATTGGTGCTGCCAGGAGCAGACGTGTCTCATTGTCATGAAAAGCCCTAAGTTATTAAAACATTTAAAATGTCATATTTTGTAGTCTTTGAGAGATATGAAGAATGTCCATCCAACTGAAATATACCTCTATATATCTAGAAAAGCTAACTAACATGACTAGAAGTTTGACTATATTGATGATTTTCCATTAACAACCTATATTTTTTAATTATACATTACACTTTTAAATGAACTACTGTAGCATGTAGGGCCTGGTAGTTGGAGTTTCTGTCCTCCCACCAGGTCCCACAGCTGTTTGGCCACAAAGAAAAATCA
Source organism: Ondatra zibethicus (assembly GCA_004026605.1). NCBI lineage: Eukaryota > Metazoa > Chordata > Mammalia > Rodentia > Cricetidae > Ondatra > Ondatra zibethicus. The sequence continues at coordinate 6,854 of PVIU01012603.1, read as the reverse complement.
CAGAGTCTACATTAGGTTATAAACTGATTGGCCCATTAGCTCAGGCTAAGTATTAGTTCTTGTAGCTTATATTAACCCATTATCCTTATCTATGTCAGCCACATGGCTCAGTACCTTTCTCAGCTGGGCAGGTCACATCCTGCTTCTTTGGTGGTCCAGGCAGGCCTGCCAAGAGAGCTTCCTGCTTCCCAGAATTCTCCTATTCTCCTTGCTCCGCCTCTACTTCCTGTCTGGTTGTCCCACCCATACATCCTGGCTAATGGCCAATCAGCATTTATTTAAATCATGATTGACAGAATACAGACAATTCTCCAGCACCAAACTACACAATCACCATACCTGAATCAAGATCAGAAATACATATACATATAACAAAAATGACCTTAAATTTATATCAATAAAGCAAAATTCATACCAATGCAAATTATTTATATCTATATCATATCCCCCTTTAAATGTAGAAGAACATTTATAAACAATATTTGGGAATATTGGGGAGCCAATTTGTAGTAAGAGGCGCTGGCCGCGTTCACAGTGCCCAGCTAGCTTAATAACCAATGAATGCAACAGAAATTCAGAAGGACCTTCTATACCACCTAAGGGCAGCTATTCAGTGTGAGCAGCTGGGTAGCTCCCTAGTTTAATGGTAAATTCTGATGAAGCCAAGAGAATGCATAACCTGCTTCTGCAGCCATCCAAATGACCCTAGATCCCCTGCCACATGGGCAGCACGATAATGCAGTAGTTTGGCTTGGAATGCTAAGGTCCCCTTGAGTACTTCCTCTTCCTTCCTATATTTATATATAAAATAACGGCATCTACAACAGCCTAAATAAATAAATACAACCTTCCTTCAAAGAAAGCCTAAATAAGTATAATAAGATCTTTGTATAAGAATATACACATATCATAAGCTGCATTTTTTAAATGAGGAAAATAATCTAAGTCCACATGACAAGGGTAATTGCATTCTGTTCTAACAATTATTATGATAATGCTGCTATCAAGAATAGCTAATGTTTAATATGTGAGAGCTCCATTTGTATGCTTGATTCTGTTCAATATAATCGATACTCATGTGAAGCGTAGGGAGTAAAGGTAAGGGAAGGCTTAGCTATACAATAAGAAGGGAAGTATGAAAAAATAAATAGTGCAGGGAGCCTGATATAAAAACAAAACAAAACAAAAGGTAAGTGGCTGTGTATGTGCAGGTAGATGTAGATAGATGAGAATCTCTAAGACACATTTTGAAGAACTAAAGGGATTATGAAGCATAATGAGAGTGGAAAGCTTGCAGATAATATTAACTTATATAATAGTTAATTTTACACACTTAAAAAGGTACAAGTATAAACATGAGATGTGTATCTTTTGAAACTAAAAAGATATTGGACAGCAGCAACAGCAAAAATGCAGTATACAAACAGGATCATAAAAAGAAAACATTAATCAGATATTAGAAACAGAAAAAACACAATTAAATGGCAACAAAATATTAATTCTATGGAAAAATTGAACTAGAAGCTGTTTCAGCATAACATGTGTGCTACTTAATTTCTGTTGCTGTGATGAAATATGACAAAAAGCAACTTAAGGAAGAGTTTATTTTGACATTTGGTTCCAGAGGACTAGATGTTCATGATAACAAGAAATGCATGGCAACAGGAACCAGAAGCTGAGAGATCATATCTCATCTGCACACGGTAAGCAAAAGGAAGAATAGGAAGTAAGACAAAGTGAGAAACCTCCAAGCCCCATCCCTTGTTTCTTTTTATATATTTTCGTTGAGCTTGTTTTGGTGTGTTAATGTTGTTCTTTTATTTTCTTTTTTATTGATTTTATTGAGCTATACATTTTTCTCTGCTCACCTCCCTTCCTCTCTCTTCCCCTTCTACCCTCTCCCGTAGTCCCCATGCTCCAAATTACTCAGGATATCTTGTCTTTTTCTACTTCCCATGCAGATTAGATCCATATAAAATGCCTGTTTGCTTTAGATATGCTACCTACAATGGCATATAACTTTTATTTTTAATCTAAATCTGATATTATCTTCCTTTGTAATCAAATCTGTTTACATTTATTACCAGTGGCATATTTGAAGCTAGTTCTGCCCTTTTGTTTTAGTTTTCTTTTTATCTTTTCTTTTGCTTAAAAACAAACTCTTATTAAATTTTTCTAGAAACTAAATAATCTAAAAGTTTATCTTGAAGTTTTTGAGGGTCTCATTATGTATTCAGCATTTTATATATATATATATACACACACACACACATACATACACACATAATGTGTGTGTATATATATATATATACATATATATATAGAGAGAGAGACAGAGACAGAGAGACAGAGAGAGAGAGTCTAGGCTGGTCTTAAACTTACAACAGAGATCTGACTTCCTAGAACTGGGTTTAAGGGCCTGACCTACCACATCTGGCTTTAATCTTGAGTTTTTATAAGCATCTCTCTAGTAAGAGGAGTGCGGGGCCCCTTTGTTCCATCCTGCCCAGCTCCTGGCTGCCTGGCTAGCTTAAGCCCCGAAATAATTACACAGAAACTGTATTCATTTAAATGCTGCCTGGCCCATTATAACTAGCCTCTTCTTGGCCAACTCTCACATCTTAAACTAACCCATTTCTATTAATCTGTGTTTACCACGAGATCATGGCTTACCAGGAAAGATTCAGCATGTCTGACTCTGGTGATTTCATGGAGGCAGCTCTCTCTCTCACTCCCTTCTTCCTCCCAGAATTCTCTTCTACTCCGCCTACCTGATTTCTGCCCTATCAAAAGGCCAAGGCAGTTTTCTTTATTCAACCAATGAAAGCAATACAAATACAGAAGAACCTCCTACAGCACATCTCCATGTTCTTTCCCACAGATTTTTTTTTCTTTCAATGGCTTTTCCTGGTACATGCAAGAGTTGGCCAACATAATGGTAAGAAATTATTTCCTTCACTTCCCAAACATTTCAGGATATCATGGAAAGAGTGGGCACAAAGTGTTACTCAATAATAAACCAAATGCATGATTTAAAAATTGTATGTGCCATGGGTTCAATCTATGCAATAAAATGATTTTATGAGCCATCACATTATTTCTTGGTGCTTTCCAGTTCATTTATGAGATGGTGTAACCTATATCCCATGCTTCTTGGCCAAATATTGTTGGGACCAATTTGAAGCCAGCTAGAAGATAACCAAAGTATCACTTCTCAAAGCAGACTGCTTAGGTAAATCAGACTCCACAAGAGTACAATTATTATCATCAATTATATAGCCATCATACTCATGCCAATGTAATTATTGTTAAAATCATTAGAACTTTCCTGAGTGGATGTTCATATCCAGGATGAGGAACTACTTAAATTCATAATTGACTTTCAACATGTAATTATTTCATTTCTCTTTGTGCAAATGTATCCCATCTGTTATATAAAAAAAGAACTTATAAAAGGTATACAAAAAATGAAGTTAGACCCATCTTCAAAAGCATGCATGAACCGCTGAGATTCTTAATACAGCCAGGGTCCAACACAGTTTTATATGTTCTCATAACACCATATGGTGAACAATTTGCATAAATTGCAGACTATCATAAACATATGGGTTTATCCCACATGAACTGAAGCAATTTTAGGGTCTGAAAAAAATCTAATCAAACAGCATGCTCTTTTAAGTGTCCAAATAGATCTGTATTAAATATTGTCAGCCTGAGTACCCTTATGTTCGTAGTGTGTACATGTGCTTGGGTGTGTAAAATATAAAAAGAAAAGAACAGCAGAGAAAAGACAACTTTTGATTTCACATAAAAATGTTATTACAAAGATTTAACTGGGTTGTGTCAAAGCTGACTCGTCATTTAAGGCTGTGACTTTGTTGTTTTGATGTCAGTATTTCTGACATTTTCCCAGTTAACAAAGCCAGTAACAGCAAACAGGAATGATGGCTATTAGCACAGTACTTTTTAAATTTTAATTTTTATATTTTTTCAAAATCATAATGATTTAATGTTTAATTCATGTTTCATTTTAGCTCATTAGTGTATATTTGATTTATTTGATCTATTTTTCTTTTTGTTTCACATTTGTAATATATTTCATTAATGTAAAATAAATTATTCAAGAACATCAGATACCAAGTTCTTTGGGGTATTAGTTTTTCATGGAAGTCCTCTGAAATATTTCTAATTAAATACGTATTTTCTGTGTCCATGTGTATATGTGTACAACTGCATATGGTCATATGGGTGCACGTGTGTGTGTGTGCATATGTACATATGCTATGAAGTTCAGAGGATAATAACAGTGAGAATTCTTCTGCAGGAATAGTTTACCTTGGTGTTTTGAGACAGGGTCTTTCACTGAACTGAAGAGAACCCTAAGGACCCACCTGTCTCTAAGTCCTTAGTAAGTATGACACCTGTATGACACTGCTGGGTGTGGTGGCCCATGCCTTTAGTTCCAGAACTTGGGAGGAAGAAGCACATAGACCTCTATGAGTTCCAGCCTGGTTTACAAGCAAGTTTGAGGCTGGCTACAAATGAGACCGTATGTGCTTTTTAAATGGGATCTGAAGATAGAACTCAGGATCTCATGCTTGCATGGAAAATACTTTATTAACTGAGACATTTCCCTAGCCCCTTTATTAGGCAGTTAATATTGCTTTTGTGATGGCTATTTTGATTGTCAGCTTGAATACATCTGGACTTAACTAAAACCCCAAAATAACTGGGCCCACCTTTGTGGAATTTTTGACTAATTAAATCATTTTGAGTGGGAAGAACTACTTCTCATCTAGATCTTTGAGGTGGGAAAACACATCTTTAATATGGGTCACATCTTCTGATGGAAAGGACAGGGAAGGAGGAAGCTCCTTTTCTTGCTCTTGCTTTGCTAACAAAGCCTACTTCTTTGGGATACTAAAGACCAGCTGAGATATCCATTCTCATGGACTGAACAACTACTGGATTCTTGAACCTTCCATTCATAGGCAGCTATTTTTGGATAGATGGACCACAGTCATCCTAATAAATCCCCTTTCCATATATATGTATATTCATTCTGTAAGTTCTGTTACTCTCGAGAACCTTAGCTAATACACAATATGACCACAATAATAACCTTAATGTTTAGTTCAGTAAAATTTCTAAACACAAGATATGGCAAATATATCTCAAGGTGTCTTCTTTTCCTTTCCTTTTCAGTGAAGCAATCCCTGTTGTAGAGCTCAAAAATGCAGTGAATCTCCTGAATCTGAGCTACATATTTGTTACAATTTATGGTCACATTTAAAGAACCTCTCACAAATATTTTTAATTCATGCCTCCAATTTTTTTTTTGAGATTTGGTTTTTGCTTCTGTTCCTGGGTTCCTGTCTGCCTGGCTTTGAATTGATTTTATAACCTGCCTTAAGCAGTTATACGTTTACAAACCTATGTCCCTTCAGCTCCAAGAGAGACAGCCCAGGAGGACCTTTGAGATGAACTTGTCCTAGAGAATATCTTTCCCACCAACACCTCTGAAGGACAGAGCACATTTCTGTCAGATACAACAGTTCACTGGACTCTAAAGTTTTCAGTGGTGTGGCCAGCCATAAAGGGATAAGGAGCAGAATTTGCCTGGAGGAGAGTGTGGGTTAAGAAGAGACCCAGGAGATGCAGATGTGCTGAATGAAAGGACTCCTCCAACCCAGAGTCCTGGCAGAAATGCATGGCTGGAAAGCTATTGTTTCAGTCTGTCTCAGAAGAACAGCTGGGATGAGGCTTCTTGACCACTCATCCAATACCGTATCATGTTCCCACATTCATATCCTCAAACATTTCAGTGTCTTTGTTGGCTAACAATATCAACTGATTTGGGGGTAATTTAATTTAAAAAGAAACTTTTAAGATTGCACTGAATAATTCATGAAACTGGGGAAGCAGGCTCTGACCAGAGGCCCTGCTCCCCATCCCCAGGAAGCAAGAGACATCTTTTCTTAGTTAGGATGAGTCAGCAGCAGTGTCATGTCCTCTGTTCCAGGTGTCATACAGACATGTCGGTGCCATGTGCCCACACTCTGGCAGGGCAGGAAGTGGACGTATTCAACAGGGGTCTCATCAGACAAACATCCCAGAAGGAGAGACCATGTTCCCATGGAATGATTAGATATTGTTGATGCAGGATGCATGCCTGAGAGCTGGTTTTGGAACAATAGCCATCCACTCAAAACCCTTCCTGTGAAGGCCTCTGTGGTGATATTTTGCTTGTGTTGTAACCTTGTATTTTGCCTGAAGATAGGTCTGTCTATCCACACTAGTTAACCACAGAAACCCAGCAATGGTGGCACACACCTTCAATCCCAGCACTCAGGAGACAGAGGCAGATGGATCTCTGTGAGTTCAAGGCTACCCTGGGCTACATCAGATTGAATCAGTCTAGAAGAGAAACAGAGCCAAGCAGGGGTGGCTCACACCTTTAATACCAGTACTAGAGAGGTAGAGACAGGAAGTGATATGGTCTCCTAACAGCAGAATCTTCAAAGCCTTCCCTTTCACAATAGGTCCCCCACCCCACCCCCGCTGCTACCTCCCCAAGCACATATGACCACCACTCAGGGGAGGTGTCCCTGGAAGATTTGCACAAAGGAATTATATAAGAGCAGACAAATATCAAACACTTATCACTTGTGTAATGATTGTCTGTCTCTTTAAGATACAAGCCATGCCCACTCCCTCCCCCATCCACTGAGGCAGGCTGATATTTAGCTTCCGGCCTGAGCTCTCTCTCTTTTCCATCTTCCTCTTGGAGAGGCAGCTTCTGCCTCTCTCCCCACTTCTCCCCTTCCCCCTCTTCTCTCTCTCTCTCTCTCTCT
>PVIU01012602.1:0-59282 GCA_004026605.1 Ondatra zibethicus | reverse complement strand
GAAGAAGAAGAAGAAGAAGAAGAAGAAGAAGAAGAAGAAGAAGGAAGAAGAAGAAGGAAGAAGAAGAAGAAGGAAGAAGAAGAAGAAGAAGAAGAAGAAGAAGAAGAAGAAGAAGAAGAAGAAGAAGAAGAAGAAGAAGAAGAAGAAGAAGGAAGAAGAAGAAGAAGAAGGAAGAAGAAGAAGGAAGAAGAAGAAGAAGGAAGAAGAAGAAGAAGAAGAAGAAGAAGAAGAAGAAGAAGAAGAAGAAGAAGAAGAAGAAGAAGAAGAAGAAGAAGAAGAAGAAAGGAAGAGGAGAAGGAGAAGAAGAAACATGTATGAATGTTCACTGACCTGCATGTATGTGCACTATATGGTGCCTGTAGGCACTGGGGACCAGAAAGGGCCATCAGGTACTCTAGAACTGGAGTTTAGAAATAGTTGTGAGCTGCCCTGTGGGCTGGGAACACAACTCAGATTGTCTGCAGAAGCAGCAAATGCTTTTAACCACTGAGCCATCTTCCCACTTCCCTCACCCCTTCTGCAGAGTTTTACTCTGCACCCAGATTAGCCTAGAACTCACTGTCCTCCAGCCTGGCCTCCAACTCACAATCCTCCTGCCTCAGCTTTCCGAGTGCTGGGAGCAGAGGTATGCACTACCACCCCCAACTTAGAAAGTTAAAATGTGGGAAGGAGGGTCAATGAAGTGGCTCAGTGGGTGGAGGCATGTGGCACCAAACCTGATGATGACCTGAGCTCCAAGATCCACATGGAGAAGAAAGGAAGCTGATTCTGGCAAGTTCTCTGATCTCTATGTGTGCATGGTGACATGCATACGCACACACATGTAAAATAAATCAAAACGTAAAACACACATACAAGATACATCTGAAAACTGAGAACACATTCACAACTAAACTTGCTCTTTTTGAGACAGGATCTCACTATGTAATCCTGACTGGCCTCAAATTAACAGAGTTCTGTTGGGGAATATTATTTTCAGGTGTTACTTTTGTTTATGCTGCATCTGATTAACTGTGAAGCTGTGAGTCTTTGCCTGTCTAAAACACCTGATGGTCCTAATAAAGAAATGAATGGTCAATAGCAAGACAGAAGTAAGGATAGGCAGAGTTAGCAGGCAGAGAGGATAAATAGAAGGAGAGATCTGGGAGGAGAGAGAAAAAAAGAAGAGCAAGAGAACAAGGAGAGGAGGACATCAGGGGCCAGCCACCCATCCAGCCACCCAGCTACACAGCAAGCCACAGAGAGAAGCAAAGAAAGGTATACAGAAATAGAGAAAGATAAAAGCTCAAAGGCAAAAGGTAGTCAGGATAATTTAAAAAAAAAGCTAGCAAGAAACAAGCCTAGCTAAGGATGGGCATTCATAACTAAGAATAAGCCTCCAGGTGAGTACATGCCCATGCACTCGAGTGCAGGTGTCTGAGGAGGCCAGAAGAATCAGATCCTCTGGAGCTGCAGTGACAGGCATTTGAGAGCCACCTGATACAGGTGTTGGGAACAGAACATGGGTCTCTTGCAAGAGCAGTATATGCTTTTAATCACTAAGCCATCTTTCCAGCCCTCAAGCTTACTTTCTTTGTTCCTTAATTCCTATTGCCCTTAAGAAATAAACTCTAAGATCAAGCTATGAGATCACAGTGAAACTCCCTAAATAATGAATGCAAGATTCATTTCTCAATAGTGAGCTTACCAAGCATATCAGATATATAAATAACCAGTGGTGGAGAAGTATGGAGGTAGAGGCAGGATGGTCAGAATTTCAAGGTCACCACTGACTACCTAGTGAGTTCAAGAGCAGCCCAGGCTACTTGGGACTCTTATCTATAAAACAAAACAAACAAAATATAGTAAAAAGAGAAAGAGAGAGAGAGAGAGAGAGAGAGAGAGAGAGAAATCTTAATATGCTTATCATTCAGTAACTCAGGGTAGCCTGGACTATGTAGCCTAGGCTGGCCTCCAACTTGAGGTCATCTTGCCTCTGGCTCTGCCTCCTAAAATCCATCATTCTTAAGTTATATCTACTTGAGTTTTTTGTGGAGCTGGGATAGAAATCAGGGCCTCATGCATGCTAGCAAGTTCTCTCCACTGAGCTATAACCCAACCTCTAAAATATAGTTTCGTAATACTATTTTATTTTGTCTCATGTTTTTAATAGTACTGACTTCAACTTTATTTTTAAATGTGCATTGGTGTTTGGCCTGCATGTATGCCTGTGTGAGGGTGTCAAATCCCCTGGAACTGGAGTTTCAGATAGTGGTGAGCTGCCATGTGGGTGCTGGGAATTGAACCTAGGTCCTCTGGGAGAGCAGTCAATGCTCTTACCCACTGAGGCATTTCTGCAGCCCCCTTCAATTCCTAATTAACAATTATTTGGTTATCTGACCTAGACTAAGTCTATGTTAAGGTAGAACTTAGTTTTTCCTTATTCTCTCTTTTGTTTGAGACAGGGTCTCTATATAGAGCAGACCAGGCTGGCCTCAAATTCAGAGATCCACCTGTCTATGCCTCCTGAATACTGAGATTAAAAGCATGTACTACCATGCTCAGCCTAAAATTTAGCATTTTTCATTGTCATGAATGACAAGCAAAAAAATTTAAGCTATTAGATAAAAGCCTACAGACAAAAAGAATTATTGTTCCATTTGGGAGTTCACTTGAACAGTTCTTACAATCATAAATAATTACAAAAACCAATAATTTTATATATAATTATAATCATAGCTATACTTGTGAAGTATGTGCACTAAGTGCTTGCATATACAGAGTCATTAAATCTTTATAACATGTTTAGGAGATAGGGACCATTCTATTCTCTTTCTTTAGCCGGGTGGTGGAAATCACAGCATTTGGGAGGCAGAGACAGGCAGGATCTCTGTGAGTTCTAGGCCAGCCCGGTCCACAGGGTTCCAGGAAAGCCAGGGTTGTTACACAGAGAAACTCTGTCTCAAAAACCAAAAGCAACAGGACCTTCATCTACAGAAGAAGGGCACAAAACACCAACGATAACAGCCACAGGCCTGAAATCCAGGCACTCCCTACAGTCTAATTTTAACGTTCTGGCTTTCTAGGGGTTTATTGTACAAAATTAGCTTTAATTTTCTAATCTCATTGCTGCTATAAACACTTGGGAAGCATAGGCAGGAGGGTCTCTCTGTGAGTTCAGATCCATTTTGGTCTACATAGAGAGACTGTCTCAAAATGAGGGGGAAAAAAGGCTGAAAGATCATGGTAGTCTTATCTGAAACTACTAGTATATTTACAAATTGATAAAAACAAATGATTACCCAGTGGGAAAACAACTGCATAGGCTAATTTATGGAAGTATCATGTGTGTAAGTCCCCAAAGTAATGAGTATCTAGTATCTTGATACTATATCTTGGTGTATTAATTTTCAAATTAGAGAGATGTGATCCACAGGAAAACAGTGACTCCAGGGAGAAAGGAGAAGTCATGAGAAAGCAAGCTGTCAGCTACACAAAGAGGGCAGCAGCTGTTTACCAGAACTGTTTCTACAGACAAAGAATGACAAAATAAAACATACTTACAATTTGAGATTCACGACTCTTAGGAAACATCTTTGCAACGTTGAGGCCATCGATAACAATATCAAAAGGAGGACAGGAGTTTATAAAGTTCTCAAATCTCTTCAGTTCCTGAAATGGCAAAGTCAGACAGAACATCAAGAAGAGCCTGGGGGCTGGGATGAGGATCCGGGTGGAGAACAAGTCTGCTGTGCCTGCCGCCTTGGGTTTGATTCCTAGCACTGCATAAACTAGGAAAGCCACTCCACACCAGAGAAGGGGAGACAGGGAGCAGAGAGGTCAGGGCCATCCTCGGTTACACAGTGAACTTAAGCCATCCTGAGACCCTGTCTCAGAACAAACCAATCTAAAATCAACTAGACCAGAGAACTGGACAAAGACTAAGGACTTCACCATAAACATGCCGAGGAGACTGAGTATTATTTTGATAACTGAAATATTCCTCCCATAAAAGTGCTCTCTCTCTCTCCTCACACACACACACACACACACACACACACACACACACACACACACGAGGGGGTGTGGGGGGTCTTCCAAAATGAAATCTAAAAAGGCTGCATTTAGATGCCAACTGCACAGGTATCCAGGGCCCTACAGTCTTAGTGCTGTCCCTCACAGGGCACCTCCACGCCCAGCCTGATCTCAGGCAGTCAGTAGAGTGCCAGCGGCACGCACAATATCATAAAGAGACCAGGATACTGAAATTGTTAAGTCCTGTTCCTAAGAGAAGTGAACACACAGAAATCAGTTACCTGGTAACCATGATGAAAGAACAAGGATCTACATTTTAAATTTTTATTTATTTTCTTGGTGGCACACATCTTTAACCCCAGCACTCTGAAGGTAGATACAGTTAAATCTCTGAGTTTGAAGTCTACTTGGGACTTTTTGAGTCAGTGAGGGCTACACAGTGAGTCTGTCTCAAAAAAAAATTTTTTTCTTGAGTTTTGTTTTTTGAAACAAGGTCTTGCTATACAATTCAGGTTGGTCTTGAACTCACTATGAACTCTAGGCTGGTCAGGAATGCAGGAACCTCCTGCCTATGCCTACTGAGTGCTAGAAGTACAAGTATGTGCCATTACTACTACTCTATGCTTACGACAGTATCAAAAAGACAAAGCCCTCTAGCTTAATGTGAGGACAAAGCAAATAAACGATGCTAACTGTCAAATGAGAAGAGTGCTATGAGGGGAAAAGAAGAAAAGCCCACTCTGGTGATGACAAAATTTGTTAGACTAGCTGGCCTGGGACTCTCGGAGCTCTGCTCCTGTCTCCTGGATGCTGGGTTTAGAGGTGTGCACCACCCCACACCTGGTTTATCTCTGCTTTAAGAAGTCAGAGAAGCAATCTCTAGAAAAGGCTTCATATAAAAGACACCCATGGACATGTTAACATGGAAGGGGAGACACACCTGAAGGAAGGCAACATCCATGGACATGTTAACATGGAAGGGGAGACACCTGAAGGAAGGCAACATCCATGGACATGTTAACATGGAAGGGGAGACACCTGAAGGAAGGCAACATCCATGGACATGTTAACATGGAAGGGGAGACACTTGCATCGGGTTCCACTGCTAGACCAAGGACTGCAGGCAGTAAATGTTTACTGGGACAGGAAGAATTAATCTCTCCCACGGATAAGGCCTCTTAATGATTGTCTGAAGCAGAGTGTTCAGCCTTGAAACTATATATACACACATAAACAACAAAAATTAACTCAGCAGGTTATATTATATATATATTATATTTGTGTATATGTATGTTACATAGAGAAATATATAAAAACAATAACCAGAGTAAAAAAAGGCTATCAACTCGAGAGTAGAGGAGGCAGATGGGAAAGGTGTGAAGGAAGGCTAACTGGGAGGGGCTGGAGAGAGGAAACGGGGGAAGTGATATAATTATATTTCAATTAAAAACATATGTTTAGCCCGGCAGTGGTGGCACACATCTTTAATCCCAGCACTCAGGAGGCAGAGACAGGTGGATCTCTTTGAGTTTGAGGTCCACCTGGTCTACAGAGCTAGTTCCACGACAGCCAGGGCTACACAGAGAAACCCTGACTCAAAACACACACACACACACAAACTAACCAAACATTTAAACAAATGTTTAAAAATGCTATGCTAACACAGAAAGAGACAGAGACAGAGGTGTCAGAGAAACAGTGGGCATGGTGGTGATATCCTATACCCGAAATCCAGCACTGGGGAGATAGGAAAGAGAAGGGAGAAGAAGAGAGTGCAGTGGAGTCTCTGTGGCAGGAAGACTCTGGAGAGAAAGATGGTTAACAATGGGGGAGGGCAGGAGGGCTTAGTAAGAACAAAACAATGACACTTATGGTGGCAATTCAAACCCATTTCTTTGCATGCCAAGACAAAATTAATGCCTGGTTGTGGTGGCATACACATCTAATCCCAGCACCTGGGAGGCAGAGCAAGTGGATCTCTGTGAGTTTGAGGTTTGCCTGGTCTACAGAACAAGATCCAGGAGAGCCATGGCTACACAGAGAAATCCTGTCTTGAAAACCAAAAACAAAACAAAAATGAACTAAGTTAGTACAGGAAATTTATACTTGGTATTAGCCAAAAGGCCAAGAAATAATAGAAGAGTACATTTAATATAGAAGGAAATAAAATAAAAAGGAATAGAAGTCCAAATAATTTTAAATGCGATTATTCTTTACAATTTTACACATACATACACCTATAAATGTACTTTGATCATATTCTTCCTCCCTTACCCTCTTTCATCCCCTCACCATCTCAAATTAAATTTAGTAAGGCAAAAAGTGAAAAACTCCTTATTCTCTATTTCACATTGCATACAAAATTATTTTAAAATGGATCATAGAAGACTGAAGAGATGACTCAGTGGTCAAGAGCAGTGGCTGCTCTTGTAGAGGACCCCGACTCAATTCCCAGCACCCACAAAAAGACTAACAACCATTGGTAATTCCTGTTCCAGGGGATCCAACATCATCTTCTGACTTCCTTGGGCACCAGTACACAAGTGGTACATAGAGAGATGGAGGTAAAGTCACCCATACACATACGATAATAAAATAAATAAAATTAAAAATTTGCATTTGACAACAAAACCAACTAAATATTGGTTGGAATAGGAATATTAATAATAAATAAGATTTATTTATTTTGTATACAAGGAATATTAATTTTCATGAATAAAAGCAAAATATCAAGGAGAATTAAAAATTTCTATGCAATATTGAATGAAATAGAAAGGAGAGGACATGACTGCTCCTAGGTATGGTGGAGGAGAAAGTTTACTGTAGATATGTGGGAGGAAAATGCCAGAGGAAGGGACATGTGGGAGAGTCCAGAGTGGTCATGACCCTGAGCCATGTGAGGAGAAGGGAGGGGAAGGGAGAGGGGAGAGATGTGATGAGGTGCCCCAGTCAGGAGGCCAAAGGGATAAGGGGGTAACCAAAATGTCTGGATTATATAGGGAAGAGCCTCTGGGGGAAGGGCAGCCCAGACCCTGGGCCAGAAAGTTCAGGGTAGAGGGTAGGGTATGCTAGCCAAACCCTGTAACAGGTAGAGACTGAGGGATGCTGGGAGAACCTGGAGGCCAGGTCTGCTTCGATATGTTAAACAGACACATCAGCCGTTTGTCCCATGTTTGAAACTTAACAAACACGATTATCATTTTTTGTTTGTTTCTGTCCATATACAGCTAAATGAACAAAAGGAAACAGGACAAGTGCATTAACTTGCCAGTACTGACGCTTTTCTAATAGGCCATCTCTAATATATCAGGGGGATTGGTAAGAGTGTGAGGCCAGTACAGTGAGTTAGGCCAGCATGTCTCAAAAAAAAAAAGTGTCACCAATAACCAGCAGAGAAGACATTTTCCATTACACTGTCAGCTATCATTTTGGTGCTGTGCTTAGTAACACATTGTATTCATCTCAGTAATAGCAAACATGGACATCGAAATGTGTCTCATAAAAAAAAAGTTAGACTAGATAACTTACAAACTCCCCTTTCTATTCTGATATTGTAGTGTTCAGAGCAGTTGGAAATTCCTTAAAACTACAGACTGGGAAAAGGTATGCCTGAGACAATTTATGGGAAAGGTGACTCTCTGGATGTCATAAAATCCCCATCCACAGATTATCCTCCTGGTCTATATTTCTACTCAGAGAAAAAGGTCCAGAGCGCCAGGCTGCTCTTCCACTCCCACTGCTCAGGTCCGTCCACCAGGGACACTATTAGTGAGGACCCACGGCAGTATTTCCAAAGGTGCTCCTGAAGATCAGGTTGAGTTTTATTTTATTTTTGAGAAAGCATCTTTTGATTATGTAGCTCTGGCTGTCCTGGAACTAGTTATTAAGATCAGGCTATCCTTGAACTCACAGAATCTACCTGCTTCTGGAGTGAAATACATTTATATTGTTGAATGCAAAACCCACCAGGCAGTTAATGCAGACAAGATGTGACAAAAATAGTCAGCCTACTGAGATAGTCCACACGGAAGACAAGACGGAGCATGCAAGCCTGAAAGCTCAGCAGCTTGCCTGGAAAGTGAATCTGAACAGAGGTGAATGTGTGGGTGTGCGCCTCAATCCCACCATTTGGAGCTGGAGAATGTGTGGGTGCACGCCTCAATCCCACCATTTGGAGCTGGAGAATGTGTGGGTGCACACCTCAATCCCATCATTTGGAGCTGGTCAATGCTCAGCTACATAGGGAGTTTGAGGGCAGTCTGGGCTACACAAGACCCTGTTCAAAATAAAACAAGGGAAAATATTACCCAATAAACAAACAAACAATCCAAGAACAACTATTTCTTTCCATGCCTATTATTGGGTTTATACTTAAATGTATAAATGCCCAATGATCCAGGATATAAAAAGTCTACCTATACATTAATCCTTTATTTCTTGGCTGTCAATAAAAACATTTTTTTCTTAAAATGGTTTAATGAGATATAATCGATGTGGGATTTCCCTCTGTATGCTGTGAATATGTTTTACTACCATTGGTTAATAAAAGAAGCTGCTTTGGCCTATAGTAGGGCAGAATATAGTCAGGCTGGAAGAGATATAGAGAGAGAGAAGTCAGAGTCAAGGATTACGTATATTATTATGTTTTCTTTGAATTTTTGATTGTGAATGAGCTAAACAGAGAAAGACATTCATTGTAAAGGCTGCTAAGTTAAACCAACATATATACTTTAAAGGTATCTTGACTTCAAATTTGGGTCTAAGGATATGTTGCTTTAAAAAAGAGGCCTCAAACTCACAGTCCCTCTGCCTCACCCTCCTGAGAACCACTAGAATTGTGGTATCACCATGCTTCAGTCGCTGCCTTTATTCATTTGATGCTTTACAATTTAAGCGAAATGTAACCAAAAGGAATTGTAAATATGATTTACAAACAGGCTATTAACACAAACGTTGGGAGGGATCAAGCAGGTAAAATAAATGCTAACACTGCTAAATATAAGAAAATAAAAGAGGGCTGGCCAGATGGCTCAGTGTGTGTGTGTGTGGAGGGGTGCTTGCTACCGAGTTCCAGAATCCACAGGGCAGGAAAGAAAACTGACACTCGCAAGTTGTCCTCTGATTTTAACATGCATGAGATAAGTTTTTAGGACATGGTTTTAAAACTAAATCCATGTGGGCATGGTGGTGCACACTGTTAATCCTAGAACTTGTGAGTTTCAGGCTACATGGTGAGACCCTGTCTCAAAAAACAAAACAAAAAATGGGGTAGTAGTGTAGTCTGTATTTTCAGCACTCTGGAGGAAGTGGAGAGGGGTAGATTACAAGTTTAAGCTCATCCATGTGCATAGTTTGAAGACAGCTGGGCTACAAGAGAGAGTTTCTTTCTCTTTTTTTCCACTCTCTTTCTTTCTTTCTTTTTTTTCTTTGTTGTTGTTGTTGGCTGGTTTCTTCAAGACAGGGTTTCTCTGTGTAGTACTGAATGTCTTGGAATTCATTCTGTAGACCAGGCTGGACTTGAACTCAAAGATCTGCCCACATCTACCTCCAGACTACTGGGATTAAAGGTGTGCACCACCAGTTTTATTTCTTTATCCTAGCTCACACTAGAAACAATGAAGCAAGTCTGCCAAGCGGTCTTACCATTGTAACACGGAAATGCAGTCTAAACTATAAGAGCAAGAAATGGGGATTTTAATATGACACATAAGCTCCAGAACAAAGGGAAAAGCTGATTTATAATTACATGAATCTTAAGTCCCACATGGCGAACCTAACTCTACTTTAAATTCTCCTAATGTGTGAGAAAACTAATAGGTTGAGCAAGTGATTTTTCTTGGTAGGTGGAGATGCTAAAATTTGTAACCCTCCCCCCGACAATGTTTCTCTGTGCAGCCCTGTGACTGTCCTGGAACTCACTCTGTAGACAGGCTGGCCTCACACTCAGAGATCTCCCTGCCTCTGCATTTTAGAGTGCTGGGATTAAAGACGTGTACCACTACCGCCCTGCAAAACAGACATTGCATTTTTTAAAACAGAAAGAAAGGGGATATTAAGACAACTGGCTTTAGTCATACTGGAAGTGGAAAAGCAGGGGAATACCAGCTATTTTAGATACAAGCAATGTTCCTAACGTGGGAACATAAATAAAAAATATCTTTATAACTAATGTCTAAATTATGTGGCTTCTTTCAGACATGGTTCCCAAATAATCCCCAACACTAAGACCAGTACACAGGGAGTGAGATATGAGGGAACCAAGGAAATCACAGGGTCTCTTGGTAGCTATAGCTATAGCTCCTGAGGCTCAAAATGCCCCTTTGTGATGAAATATCTTGCAGCTGTAGCTAAGACTCAGCCTGCTACAGCAGAGGTGCTAAACCAGTTTCCAAACTGACACACTTGTGCACTGCTGAAGGGCCTGGGTCATCCCTAAGACCCTGGCTTCATTAGAATAGCATTTGCAAAAAAAAAGAAAAAGAAAAAAAAAGAATAGCATTTGCATTGTAGCTTGTTTATAAGCTGAATTATTTCCATCAATAAGAGAAGAACTGAGGGAAACAGGTCTATCAATAACCACATGACTGCCTTGTTACAAGTAGGGAAACTAAGCCACACATCGAAAAAGTACCATTAGGTCATGACAGTCAAAACAGTGGCTGGAGAACCCAAGCCTTTCTCAAGCCTTGTCAAAATAGAAAGTTTAGTAAACTCAGACTTCTTATTTAACAGGAAGTTGTGAGAGATACTTTAGTTTCCCACAGTTGTTTCATTAGCTGTGACAACTACAGTATATCCTTTTTTTGTTTATGTTTTCATGGCTTTTTGAGACAGGGTTTCTCTGTGTAGCCCTGGCTGCCTTGGAACTAGCTCTGTAGACCATGCTGGATCTGAACTCACAGAGATCCGCCTGCCTCTGCCTCCTGAGTGCTGGGATTAAAGGCATGCGCCACCACTGTTCAGCTACCAGTATAAAATCCTATTGGACCTGTAAATAAAAACGTTTAAGTGTGTGCATGTTCATGCATGCACACACATGTGCAGGCCAGAGGACAAGCGTGGGTGTCATCTCAAGAACACCATCCACTTCTTTTGAGACAAGTTCCTCAGGGGCCTGAAGTTCATCCTGTCCGCCTCCCAGTGCTGGTAACACAAACGCACGACCCACATCCAGCATTTTTACACAGGCTGTGGAGATGGAACTCAGGCCAACTGAGCTCTTCTGTAACCCTGAAACCTTGTAATTTTATCTGAACTTTCTGATTTCCCTAAGATGAAAAAAAGCAAACAAAACTTCCTGACATAAATACCCCCCAAATCTGGCACATACCTTTAATCCTGGCACTCGTGAGAGGCAGTCAAAATTCTGAGTTCAAGGCCACCCTTGCCCACAGAGTTCCAGGACAGCCAGGGTACACAAAGAAACCGTGTCTCAAAAAACCAATAAATAAATATGTCCCCAAATCTTTGTAGTAAAGTATAGCAGCACACTCATGAAATCCCAGCAAGGAGGGAGATGTTCAAGTTTGAGGCCAATTTTAGCTACACAGTGGACCCTGACTCAAATAAACATAGCCAGAGGTGTAGGTCAGTGGTAGAGTGCTTGCCTACCATGTGCTAGGCCATGGGTTTGATCCTAGCATCGCCCTGCCCCCAAATTAAACAAAATGAAAATAATAAAAATAATTAATCAAACAAGTAAGCTGCATTTATCACAACAAAATATTTATTTAGGTTCTTGAGATAATATCACATGCACTCCAGGCTGGTCTTGAACTTTCTCTGTAGCCAAAGATGACTTTGAACTCTGGATACTTCTGCTTCTACATCCTACGTGCCTTGACTACGAGCTCCCACGCTTCATTGATGTGATGCTGGGGACTGAATTCAGGGCTTTGTTTAGGCTAGCCAAGCACTCTACTAACTGAACTACATATGTCCAGGCCCAAAAATCCTTTAATGCATGGGTGAACTTAAAAGGAAAACAAAACACCAAGTGTCAAAGACAAAGCCAGATCTTGAGAGTGGGAATGGAAGCATAAGCATTGACCCTACCACTGGGCAAGGGAGAACCATAAAGGAACTGGTAGGAAGTAGTCAACAGTCTGACTTTTGATACCCTGTGGAAAATGGCAACCTATCAAACCCTGGGCCCAAATGAGAGATCAGAAACAAACTCATGAATAAATAAGGACTTAAATGAACATACATTGTTTTTTTTAACTTATCCATCAGGAGTCTAAGAAAGGAAGAAGATCCCTGAAGAAAAGGTACACACAGGCACATATTAAAAAGGTCTGGAGTACAAATTCAGACAAAGTCATGTGCTCACAAGAATGGTACAGGAAGTGGGCCTGGTCTGGTAATAGCTCTGAGAAATTTGGCAAAAGCAAACAAAACTTCCCTGGAGAGTATCAACAGTCCTGGCCATGAAGGCATTCCTTCAGAGACAAAAACTTCCCTGAAGATGGACTCATTGGTTCAAAACTATAAACATACAGGAAACTATCAATCATGTATGAGTCCTCTCATGAAACAAAAACAGAGTCCAAGGAACTCAGGCTAAGGATAATAGAATGACCTAAGAGACAATAGAAAATAAATGTTAAAACCAGGCCTGGTGATGACGTAGGAGATAATGTAAGTGTTAAATACTGGGCACACCTGTGACCCCAGTATTGCGGGGACTGAGGCAGAAGGATCACGAGTTTGAAGACAGTTTTGGCTACATAATAAAACCTTGTCTCAAGAAACAAATAACATAGTTTTGTAAAATTATTTAAACCATAAAAGAAAAATTTAAAAATCCTCAGAAATTGGAGCATAACTCTTGAAATTAAAAATTTGAACTATGGGCTGGGGAGACGGCTCAGAGGTTAAAAGCACTGGGTGCTCTTCCGGAGGAGGCGGCTTGATTCTGAGCACCCACGTGACAGCTCATGGCAGTCTTTCCAGTTTCTGGGGATCTGAAACCCTCTTGTGGCTTCCTTGAATTTCAGGTACACACATGGTACACAGACATACATGCAGACTTTATATATATATATAAATACATAGTCTGAAATAGAGCCAGCGATACAGTTCAGGGCAGAGTGCATGCCTGCGTGGGTGAAGTTCTAGGCTCACTCCCCAGCACTGCACCAAAAGCAAAGACAAAAAACACAACTGAAATAACTGAATCCATGTGGCTGGAGAAAGTAAATATATAAATTGTGGTGTATTCACACGCTAGAGTGCTATGCAGCATGAAAGGAAACCATGTAACCACACAAATACAAAACATATAAAACCAAATCTAATATTACAAAAGAACATGCTATTAAATGAAAGCAGACAAAAGGGTCGCATGTTCTAAGATTTTTGTTATATTAAATGTTTAGTAGGGGCAAAACTACAGAGAACAGATCAGTGCTTACCTGGAGCTGGGTGTAAAAGCAAGGTTAACCCCAAAGCGTCCAATGAAACTTGTGGAGAAAAGAAGTAGCCGCCTAATGCAGTATAGTAATGGCCACATGAATACATAAACTCTCTTAGAAATCATTAAACTGTACACTTATGATGGGTGAACTACAGCCTGCAAACTACTAAACAATTGTGTGTGGGGAGAGGGGAGCCCTAAGTAGATAAAGAACAGACATCTGGGGCCTGAGAGATGGTTCAGTGGGGAAAGGTGCTTGTTGGCAAAGCCAGATGACCAGAGTTTGGTGCCTGGAACACACAAGGTGGAAGGGGAGAACAGCTTCTAGGAAGTGGCCCTTGATTTTCACATGTGTGCTATGGTACAGAAATGCACATACCAAATAACTATAAGAATACATAAATAAATATAGTAGTGACACATCTGAAGAGGCAGTAATGACAAATCTAAAAAGCTACCCCAAATATAATTCAAATGTATAGAGTAAATGAAATACATTAAAAATGAAGAAAGACGGGGAACGAGAGCATCCAGTAGGAATTATAGAAGCGGTACTTGAAGGCTGTGAATCATGCAGAATTGAGTCAAGATGTGAAAGCTCAGTTTCCAGAAGCTGATAAATCCCAAGGGGAGAATGACTATACCCTCACCCAGGTGCATCATAGTGAAAGAAGAGGAGAGAAAAACACCTACCAGAGAAACAATAGAGACCCTGCGCAAGGGAGCAGAAGCTGAACAGAAAGCAAAATTCTCCATAGCAACAACAGAGTGAGAAGATAATGGGCTGTGTCTTCAAACACTCTGTGTTACCTGTCATCTGAGTGAGCAACATAAAGACATTTTGAAGAATAGAAAAGTTTCCCACTCAGCCTGTCAATGCAAGTCTGGTACTTAGTAAGATATCCACCAGGAAGCGTAATGTCTGGTGAGCATGCAGGGGCTGGAGCTACACAGACCTGGGAGTCACTGGCACACATGTGCTAAAGAAAGCCAAAGGTACTGAAGTATAGGGAAAGCGGGTAGAAGAGTAGAAGGAAGGAAGGCCCAGGGTGAAGGAGCTCGAAGGAACAACAGAAGCTTAGGGGTTAGGCAGAACACCTGCAAGTCACTCCCGAATGGCCTTCCAACATTTTTTATTCGGGGGAGCTATTCTTTATTAAAAAGGGCAATCAGAGGCTAGGAAAACAGCTCAATGTGTCAATAAAGTACTTGCCACACAAATATAAGGTCCAGAGTTTAGATCCCTGGCAGCCACATAAATGTTGGCAGTGCAAGTGGCCCTCCTGTAATCTCTGCACTCAGGCCATAGACAGGAGATTCTGGAAGCAAGCAGGCGAGATGGACTAGCCAAACCAGAGAGAGCTTGGGACACAGTACATAAAGCAGAGAGCAATGAAGGAAGACACCTGACCTCAGCCTCTGGCCACAACATACATGCGCACCAGCACACACCATGTCCACACATGTGCACCAGCATGCACACTGGCATATGCACATACACCAGACACACATGAATGCAATAAAGGGAAAAGTGAAATAAAAATGACAAGACTAATATCTTTGAGTGACAATATGGTGCAGAAATGGGCTAGGCTGGGCACTCACACTGGCCTGGGTGTGACCAGGAGCTCTTCCACTCATTGGTGGTGGAGCAAGTGATAACTCCTTTGGCCCTCATTGACAAAGACAGATAGCAGGGTCTACCCTGAAGGGCTGTACATACAGGAAACACACCACAGCTCTCTAACCTGCAGGATGGTGTAATCACCTTACTCTCCAGGTAAATCATGTTGGCAATATGTTTCAAAATCTAAAAATACTGTTCCTGTATGTGATCCAGTAATTTATTCTGGTCTGATGAGCATTTATTTCTAGGGGGCTCAATATTTAAAAGCTACAAATATATAATAAGTTCATCAAAAACATGTTTAGCAGATTTTAGAGATAAGCAGCCAGGCGGAGTGTCTATGCTTGGAACCCCAGTACTCATGTAAACGGAAACTGCTTTTCCGTTTCCCAGCCACCCAGACCCGAATAATCACACAAAACTATATTAATTACAACACTGTTTGACCAATAGCTCAATCATATTCTTAACAAGCTCTTATTTCTTAAATTAACCCATTTCTATTAATATGTGTATCACCACAAGGTTGTGGCATTACCTCATTTTCTACATGTCATATTTCCTTGGCGGTTGGCTGGCATTTTTCTCCTTCAGCAACTACATGGTGTCTCCCTAACTCTAGCTTCTTTCTCCCTGCATTCACTTCAGTTTTCTTGCCTACCTATATTCTGTCCTGGCATAGGCCAAAGTAGCTTCTTTATTAACCAATGGTAATAAACCATATTCACAGCATACAGAGGGGATTCCCATACCATCTCCCCCTTTCTGTCTAAATAAAAAGGTTTTAACTTTAACATAGTAAAATTACATATAACAAAACAGTTATCAAGCAAGAATTACAGTTACAATATTTAGTTTACTTGTATTAGGCAAAAAATAAAGAAAATATTCTCTTTCTGAATATAAAGTTTTGTATCTAATTTATCTTTTATTATAACTAAGGAAAACTATAACTATCTGTCTTCAATGCCCATGTTGGAAGCCATTTGTAAATGGAGACTATTCTTTCATTTCTGGCTGCCATGACCTGAATAATCACATAGAAACTATATTAATTACAACATTGTTTGGCCAATGGCTCAGGCATATTCCTAGCTAGCTCCTACATCTTAAATTAATCCATTTCTATTAATCTGTGTATCACCACAAGGCTGTGGCTTACTGGTAAGGTTCTGGCGTCCTTCTTTGGCAGCTACATGGCATCTGCCCAACTCTACCTTCTTTCCTCTTCTATCTCTGCTTGGATTTCCTGCTTTATTATATTCTGTCCTGCCATAGGCCAAAGCAGCTTCTTTATTAACTAATGGTAATAAAACATTCACAGCATATGAGGGGAATCCCACATCTTATTCAGGAGGTGAAGGCAGGATAATGAGGAATTCAAATAAGCCTGGGCTACAGTGAGTTCCAGGCCAGCAGGGCTAAAGGAGACTCAGTCTTAAAACACAAAGCAAAGGGCCTGGAGAGATGGCTCAGTGACTAAGAGCACATGCTGCTCTTGCAGAGGACTGAGTTTCCTTTCCAGCACCCAAGTCAGGCAGCTGACAATGTCCTGCAACTCCAGCAGGGGTACCTGCACTAACATACACACACATACACACACGCGCACACACTAAAGAGAAAAAAAATCTTGGAACCAGTGAAATGGCTCAGCAAGTAAAGGCACTTGTTGCCAAACCTGATGACCTCAGTTCAATCCCCAGAAAAGAAACAACTCCCTCATGTTGTCCTCTGACCTCCACCATGGCACGTGTGCAGGCAGGCACTCTTGGATACTCATGTGTACGCACGCGCGCATGTGCACACACACACATGCACAAATAAATTTAATTAAATTTTTTAATCTTTAAAAATAAACAAAGACCACAAAATAACACAAATGTCTGACAATGGTACTATTTCTGTATAGTATTATATGGAATATATGTATTTAGTCACAAAAATAGTGCAAAGACAACAGAGACAAGTGCTTATAATATAATCAGGAAAACAAATAGGATGTGGTTAATATCCCAGTTAATAAATGGCAAATAGCAGTTTCCCCAGCTTGCTATTAAAATGTTCATAGGTACAAAAAACTAATAACAAGGGCTATGCTACCTTCAATGCCTAGCTGACACGAGTGGCCTGTGCTGTCACCTGGGGCCATGTCATCTGGGCCAGGGCAGCTGCAGAGGGCAATGTCTGGGTCCATGGCCCTACAGCAGCCAGTCTGAGTTGATGTCTGTGGTTCCTGTCATCACCAAGGGCTATGTCGATGACCAGGGTCTAGTCAGACACCTGAGACCATGTCGGTATCCAAGGACTATGCCACTGCTAGAGCTATATTGATTTGGGTGGCCTGTGTTGCCACTTGGGGCCATGGGGATGCCTGGCCCAGGCCACTGCCTAGGGCCATGTTTGGGTCTGTGGCCCTGCAGCAGCTGGGGTCTGGGGTGATGTCTATGACTCTGCAGATACCCGGGGTCTAGTCAGGCATCTCAGCCCTTGTTGGTACCCAAGGGCCATGTTGCCATTGGGGCTGTGCTGATCTGCGTGGCCTATGCTGTCAATGGGGCCATAGTGATGTCCAGGGTCAAGCTGACCCTGGGGTCGAGAACACTGTTGAGCCAACCCTGAGAGTGTGAGAACAGAATATCTGACTCAGCCCCCTGCCCCGTCTGCCATGTGGTGGCATGGGTCAGAGAAAGATGCCCTCCCCTCCCTTGCCCATTACTACCTGTGGCAGGTGGAAGAGCTGCCCCGGGACTACAAGAGTAGGAGACAGCACTGGCCTGAGCAGCTGCAGCACACAGGAGCGGCTCTGCATCTACTCTGGGCAGCACACTAGAGCTGTTGCTGGGGATGCAAGTGAGGCTGTGAGAGCAACAGAGCTAAACCCACCCCCATCTGCCATGTGGGGGCATGGGTGAGAGAAAGATATCCTCCCCTCCTCCACCCCTTGCTACCTGCAGCAGGCAAGAAAGCTGGGGCCAGAGTCACAAAATTGAGAGAACTAGTCCTGCCCCTCACCAGCTGCAGCACACAGGAGATTGGGCCCTGCACCCCACCTGGGAAGAGCTGCCCCTGCTGCCCCCTACCCTGTATGTCCCCTATAGCACTTGGGAGGGAGGGCCCTGCACCTTGCCAGGACAAACCAGTAGAGCTGGCCCTGGTGGTGTGAGTGTGAGTGACCTGGATCTGAGGGCCTGAGAGCAGAACTGGCCCTCCTTGCTGCGGATCGCATGGGTGAGCTGGCCAAGGCAATGCTGGAGAGCTCGCCTGGGTAGTGATGTTGAGGAAAAGCTGGTGGGCTAACCAATCCACAACCACCCCGGCCCAGAACAAGGGCTATGAGTTGGCCCACCCCAACATCCACCTCATCTATGAACTGTTGGAGCAGGTGAAGGGGACGATCCCACAGACCCAAGACAGCAGGATCTCCATGACACAGGACAACCACAGAATATCAAAGAGTAGCCTCAGTAAGAGGCTATTATTGTTGGTGGAGCAGAAGCCAAAAGCCTTGAGCCAACCAATGACCCCTGGCAATGAACACTTGCAAGTAAAGATGAACGGACTAAAGGGTATATGTGACTCAAAAGGCCACACTACAGCTTCTCTTTTTTTGTTTATTTGTTTTGTTTGGTGTTTGGTTTTTCTTTTAAGTTTGTTTTAGGGGGAGGTTGCAAGGGCAGAGAGCAGATGAGAGAGGACGAGGAGATAAGTGGGATTGAGATGCATAATGTAAAACAAAGAATCAAAGGTGGTGAGGCATGCCTTTAATCCCAGCACTTGGGAGGCAGAGGCAGGCTGGTTTCTGTGAGTTCAAGGTCAACCTGGTCTACAAGAGCTAGTCCCGGACAGCTAGGACTCCTACACAGAGAAACCCTGTCTCAAAAAACCAAAAAACGAAACAAACAAACAAACAAACCAAAAAAACCCCACAAAGAATCAATAAAAGTTTAAAAAAAAAAAGAATTCTCTGATAGGCCTGGATGGTGTGGGAAGTCCTTCTTTCTATGTTTCGCTTTTATAGGTTAATGAATAAAGCTGTTTCAGCCAGTGGCTTAGCAGAACAGGGCAAGGTGGGAGTTCCAAACAGACAGAGGAGGAGAGAGTAGGCGGAGTGAGCGAGAAGCCACATAGCCCTGCGGGAGACACCAGAACCTTGCCAGTGAGCTACAGCCATGTGGCGGCGATACACAAATTAATAAAAATAGGTTAATTTAAGATATAAGAGTTAGCCAGAAATACGCTTAAGCTATTGGTCAAACAGTATTGCAATTAATAGTTTTTTGTGTGATTATTTCAGGAGACTGGGCAGCCTGAAAACGAACAAGCAGCCTCCCCCAACACCTGAAAATAAAACTCATTTGGCAGAGGGCTTACCTAGCATTTGCAAGGACCAGGACTTGATCTCCAGTCGTGCAGAAACCAGACCTCTGGAGTTAGAGGCGTAATGATTTCTGCTAGTTTGAAGCTTGCCTTGCTGTAAATAGCAAAACTTCAAACAAAGAAAAAAAAATTCTGAACCATTTTGAATTTTAAGCTCAAGATATATGTTCAATAGCAATTACATATTATTTCCAAGTGGATTTTTTTTTTTTATAAATTCCAGACGGGATGGAATTTACTCACCAATATAAAGGTATTTCCAAAATTTTGCCTAAGCTTTGGGGAAACAGATTTAACTCAAGTAAGTATAGTTTCAAAATTAAGTAAAAATATTCTTTTAGAATCCATTCTCTTTTCCTTTCAAATCATATCTTTAGCAAAAAGACAACATATTCTTAATTGAAAAATCTTGCTTCCAAGTTAAAAAGGAATAAATCAGGCAAAGACGGGCAAATAACAAGATCCGAATGCTGCACATCCCCAAAAGCTGCTACTGACTCTCCAGGAGATGAGGTGGGTGTGAGGACAGGACTCACGCAGCAAAGGCGATCCTTACACTCACTCCTAGAGAATGGTTTTGAATTCCTGACCCTCCTGACTCCATCTCCCAAGCGCTAGGATTACAGGCACGTATTACCACGCCTCAATTGTTTTCTCCTTCAATTCTGTGTTCAGTTCAGGAAGTATGTCTAAGCTACAGATGGTGGAAATCCCCTCTGCTACACCATCAACCAGGAAGCATCTATAAAACAATATAATGATGTTTAACATCCCTTCTTCCTCAGCCAGAATCAGAGTATTTAAGTCCCTTTTGGGGGATTTCAAGACAAAGTGAATGTGTTCCACAGGTGAGACTCACTGAACGGCCCTCTCACAGGAACCAGAACAAGCTCTTACTTCTTCATCAAATAAGGGTGAGAAATGACTTGAAGAGCAGTTGAGCACCATGCACAAAGAGAGACACAGCAGCATGCACTGATGCTGCACAGGCTTACATACACAAGCAGAACTACCCATCACACTATACAACACGTCACTATTGAACTGCACAAAGCAGCATTCAAAACGAATTTCCCGAGAAGAGTGAGAGACATCTCAGTGGGTAAAGGAGAGGACCACTAAGTGTGGTGCCCTGATTTCCAACCCCAGAATTCACACAGCAGAAGAGAATTGCCTCCCAAAAGTCATCCTGAGACTTTCATATGCATGCCATGGCACATGGGCAATTATGTGTACCAAATACACACATGTACACACACACACATATACATACATACATACACACACACACACACACACACTTACACACTTTTTTTTTAAAGGTAATCACATATGTAGTTATTGAGGACTCTTTTTAATACTCTACAGATTTTTTGTTTATTCTGAAAAACTGGCCAAACTCAACATTTTTATTTCCTTTTAGAGAATAACTTAACCCCCCCCCTCGTGTGTTGGCAGATGCTGTGTGAATGTGTTCTAGCTGTTGGGTATCAGTGTGGGTGAATACATGCACATGTCTGTGGAGGTCAGAAGTTAATGTCACGTGTTTTCTTAGAGCACTGCCCATTTTAATTCTGAGACAGAGTCTCTCACTGAACTTGGGCTCATCAATTTGACTAGACTGGCCAATGTTTCTGTGCCCTCACCCAGCCTGGGTTTACAGACATGTGCTGTCACACATAGAAGCCAAGGAAGCAAACTCAAGTCCTCTGACAGGGCATTTCACTGACTGAGCCACCTCCCCAGCCCCCAAGAGTAACTTTGGGTATTGTTTGATTGGAAGTGAGACCCTTGCCCTCTGATACCCCATATCCAAGGAGACTGGGATGATTGAAAGCATCACCCCAGTCCCTGGCATTCATCCTCAGGGTGCCAATGGAGCGCCAATGGAGCAGAAAGCTCCATCCCAAGCCCCCTCCCCCTGGGAGTTGCCTTGGTCTGGACTCCACCTCAGGAAAAGCCTGCCAAGCACTGACCCCTCCCCAGGGAGGGTCAGGACTGCTCCCACAGACTATTTAGGCTGCTGCCAAGAAAAAAAAAAACACATGGTTTTTGGGTTTTGCACGGCTCCCCTTTCCCCGCCAGGCTTTCCCGGCCACCCGGGAGCACTGCAGTAAACATGGGCATTGATTCTGTCTAATTTGGTCTGACTGGAATTACTTGCATTGGGAGAGAGGCTAGTCTTAAGAATATTCCTAACAGGTATCATATAATTATTATCTTAATCAGATACATGAAGAAGTTGTGAGGACTGGAAAGAGGCTATACTAGAAATAAACCCATCTAGGTTTGCATCTTGTCTGCTGGGCTGTCTGTTACCATATATGACCTTGGTAATCGCCTTACTTTTCTAAGTCTCCAGTTCCTCAGGTATAAAACAGGGCTATTAATGCCTACCTCAAAGAGCTAGTTTAGAGATGCCAAAAACTGGAGCTAGTGAGATAGCTCAGTGGGTAAGAGTACTTGCTGCATAAGCATGAGGTCTTGAGCTTAGATCTATGGCACTCACAAATACACCCACACAGGACACCATGCAAGCCCCTAACTCCAGAGCTTATGTGTGGGTGGGGTGCAGGCAGAGCTTGCTGGACGTCAGCCTAGTTCCAGGTTCAGTGAGAGACCCTGTCTCAAGGGAATAAGACAGTGAGAGTGGGAAAGCAGACATCCTACTGTGACATCCCCCACACACATTGGGCAAAGGCACATGAACCTGTACACATACACCACACACACACTCAGCACATACACGTTCACACACACAAAAGATTGAATGATTTCATGACAAAAAGTCTATACTACAAAAGCCCCATTCAATTGCTTCAAATAACTGCTTGCCAAAAATCATTCCCTTTTTTCTTTTTCCTCCCCCCTCCCCCCAAGGATTTCTCTGTTTTACAGCCTTGGCTGTCCTGGAACTCACTCTGTAGACCAGGCTGGCCTTGAACTCAAGAGATCTGCCTGCCTCTGCCTCCTGGGTGCTGGGATTAAAGGTGCGTGCCACCACTGCCTGATTTACAGGCTATTCGAACAACTATCCCTACTTCCTGTTTCCTATTGATAAATGTGCTTTTATCTATACAAAAGTAGAGTGAATAGCTGCCTGCTGAAACTAATAATCTTTGCCTCCCTATATATCATTGGCTGCTGACCTGAAACTTTCTAGTAGATCAAGCCAACCTTGAATTAGCAGAAATCTTCCTTCTGCCTCTGGGTGCTAGGCCTCAGGCACGCACTACCACACCCAGCTCGTTGGTTTAAAGAGTGGACTCACTCCCCATTTCCTTTCTGTCCTCCACACAGACAATCTTATAGTCTCCACACAATCTCTACTCCCAGTTGCTGACTTCATGACTTCACTGAGCCAAGTGAGCTCCTCATTTATAAAACGTGATTTACCGCCATGTCTTCAAAAGCCATTAGTTTTAGACGTTCTCATACAAATGAGACAATTATCATCTAACTCGGTTTAACACTAATTTTAAAAGGAAAGAAAGGAATCCTCCTGCCTGTTTTCTAAGTACTGAGATTACCACCATGCCTGGGTTTTTTTGTTTGTTGTTGTTGTTCTGGTTTTTCTGTTCTTGTTTAATGAAAACACACACACACACACACACACACACACACACACACACACACACACACCAAAAGAGAATAGGGGGCATAAAAAGGAGAGAACCCTAAAAACCCAAAAAGGGAGCTCGTATAAGAGAAACAACACTAAGTCTGACCTGTTAAGTGATTTTACAGTAGCTCCAAAGCCAGGCCTGGTAGCACATTCTAGTAATCAAGTCACAAAACTGGACACTGAGGCAGGAGGACTATGAATTGAGATCCAATTGGCTTACACAGTGAGCTCCTATTTAAAAAAAAAAAGCACAAAAGAAAGAAAGGGGAATGGGTGAAAAAGAAACAGTGGATGGAAGAGATAAGAACACTAGGTAGAAATCCCAGGGATATCCCGGTAACACTCCTTAGCTCAAATGAGAAATCCTGCACACCTCATCAGTGGTTTCCCTGCATGTCTCACTTATACAAATAAATGAATAACTAAACACCAACCAAGAGCTGGAAGATGAATCATCCCAGCAGTCATCGACAGCATCAAGGGAAATTCTATGTTCCTGTGACCTTTGGCAGAGTTTAAATTGATTTCATTATTCCTGCTAAAAGTTACGACTAACTCATATTCACATACCTATTCCTCTGTCATGATTAAGCAATATGCAAGCTAAGTATTACTTTTCTATCCTCAAGAATATACATCAGTATAATGAGGAGACAGAACTATTAACAAGATGTAGGCAGCATGCATTATTTAGTGCAAAGACCTAGGTTTGAATCCTGGTTTCACCATTTAAGATGTATAACATTGGTGACTTCGTGTCTTCTCTAAACCTCAGCTTCCTTCCCTGTAGAGAAAGAGCTTCTTCCAGAAAGTTACTACTAACTGATGCAGCTAAATAAACAGCTTTGACAAAGTGTAAACATCTGCTTATTGACTGTATAATTAGCAGAACTTGTGATATACCTACACATACCACATCTTCTGGAAATTACAGAAGGTGCTTGTCCCTCGAAGAGTTTGGAGTATCAACCGAGTGAGAATAAATACTGATATGAAAAACCCTACAAGAACAGAGTTGTGTAGGTGGCGGCTGCTTGTTCATTTCCCTGTCGCCCAGACCCGAAATAACCACACAGAAACTGTATTAATTACAACACTGCTTGGCCAATCACTTAAGCATATTGCTAACTAGCTCTTATATCTTAAATTAACCCATTTCCATTATTTTGTATTTTACTACGAGGCTCGTGGTTTACTGCTAAGGTTTCCGGGTATCTGTCTCCTTTGGCAGCTACATGGCACCTCTCTGACTCTCTAGATATAGCTATCTATATATCTATATCTCTACATCTACTATATCTACTATAGAGATATAGATATATATCTTTTCCAGCCTGGAAAGCCATTAGCCGAAAGCAGTTTTTTTTTATTAATCAATGGCAATATGACATATTCATAGCACACAGAGGGGAATCCCAAATCAGAGTTCTTGTTATAGGATTAATACATGCTACAAGTTCAAAGGAAGCAAGTGAAGACTACAGAAGTCAAGAAAGATAAAGAAGGGAAGATAGAATACAACTATAAAGGGGGAAAGAGGAATATTGGGACTACTGGGCAGAAAGGGCTAGATGGGTGGTGGTAGGAGGGTAGGGTAGAAGAGGGAATATAGGGAGAGATAATTAACAATTAAGAGCTTTCGAAAAAGCTATATGGGAACTCACTGCTGTAGAAGCTTCCGCAAATATAAAGAGTTTAAGTGGAGTTACCCATGACAGGGGAAAACACCCCAATAGATACCACAGGCTTCTAAATAAAAGCCTCAGTTGCAGGAATGGATTACATCTTTTTGAGTTGCTAGTCAATGTGGTCCCATAGACCCCCAAACATTGCAGGCTGTTGCAACTGCTCTCAGTTACCCTCCAGAATTTGAAGATAAAATCCTATTGCAGAATCGATCACTTACTTGAATCCACTTACATAAACATGGAGAAACCAAGGGGATACTGACCTGAAAGTCTCTACTGACTAGCTTTTATAGTGGTGGAAGGCAGTATATATGTTACTGGATGAAAAACTAATTATTAATCTCGCCCAATTGTGAACCATTCAAGCTGCAATAATGACCTGCCTGGTGAGATATGTCTACTGGTACAATCACGGCATAAATGTTATGGGAGTAATCAATAACTTTCTGATTGGATTTAAGGCCACATGAGATGAAATCCATAGCCAAAACTGTTACAGAGGCCAAGAATCAGTGGGTGGATAGTCATAGGCCCTAGGAAAGAATCTATTGCTATTATTCTGCTAAATGGACACAATATTAACACGACTTCTAATGACTTACTGCTTGACCCATGGAGTGCATCTCCAAACCATCAAAAGCTTCTTCTTTTAGTATAAGTAAACTAACACAGAGGCCTAGTCAGCACACACAGAATGAGGGACTTCAGAGTGCTCAGCCCTAAATGGGACATCTCTATCAATCCCCTCCCCTCAGACCTCAGGGATCTTTGTGGAAGGGGGATGGAAAGACTGTAGGAGTCAGAGCTGATGGGTGACGCCAATGAAAGTGTTTTCTAGACACAACAGAGTAGTTGCACATTTGAACCCACAAGGATGGTTACAACATACACAAGACCTTCACAAGCTCAAGACAGACAAAATCCCAGCACGGAGGCAGGTGAGGAGATGCTAGCATTTGATAGCTGCCAGAAGGATCAGTTTTCTTTAACTGTGTGACACCTAGTACTAGACTATACTCTAGGACAGGCCCCACACCCAGGAGTAGCTGGGCAGCACAAATTAGACTCCAGGGTAAGACGGATCTGGGAGGAGTTAGGGGGTGAATCTTATCAAAATCCACTGTGTGAAATTCTCAAATTAATAAAAAATAGTTTTAAAAAAGTCAAGAAAGACAGAAAAGGCACTTTAGAAAGCATTAAGGACTTAGAGATAAGAGCACATTTTAGGGGGAAGGGGAAGGGAACTAACAAAAGCTCAGAGCTGGTAAGTACTGGCTGAAGCAGTGTTTGGAGAGGAGAGGTTAAGAGTCAGGGCCTGAAATGTAGGCTGTGGCTAAACTAGGAAAAGTCAGGTTCATCATAGGGTGGGAAACCGCACATTTTTTGGACCAGAGGGGAATATGATGGTATCGGTGTTCTGGAAGACTAACCTGGCAACAGAACAGGGGGAAAGATGCTGGAAGGGAAGAGTCTACACAGGTAAACAGGAAGGAATTCACAAACTGAGTTAATACTAAAGGCCCGGGTGATACAGATTTAGTGCATGTGGAACAGTAGAGGCAGACATGAGAAATGATCCAAAAACAGGACTGGTGACTAATTAGATACAAAGTCAAGGATTAGAAAGGAGACAAAATGAGCTTTAGTCATTTTGGTCCAGGAAGCAGATAAAGTAGAAACCGCAAAGGGAACCGCAAAGGAGGCTTGGGAACCACAGAGGAGAAAGCACCTACAAATTGGCTGGTTTTTGCTTGTTTGTTTGTTTGTTTGAGACAGTTTTATGGTGTAACTTAGTTTGGCTTGGAATTCCATTTGCAGACCAGGTTGACCCTTTAACTCAGAGATCTGTCTTTATATGCCTTCAGAGAGCAAGGATTATAGGCACATGCCACCACGCCCAGCAATCGTTTATTTTTGACATGTTGAGTTCATAATGAATACTCACTTAGAAATGGTTCATAAACAGTTGGCTACAGTGATCTTGCATTTAAAATAGGATCAGGGCAGTGAGATTGCTCAGTGGGAAGAGGCAACTTCTGCCAAACCAGACAGCCAGAATTCAATCCCTGGGACCCACATGGTAGAAGGACAGAAAGGACTCCTGAAATTTGTCCTCTGGCCCCTATACTTGCATCATGGTGTATGCATATGCTCGCGCATGCACGCACACACACACACACACACACACACACACACACACACACACACACAGGCACACACGCACGCACGCACTCCATTAAATAAATGTAATTAAAAGTTTTATCCCAAAGCAACAGAAATAAACTTAAATTAGGATTTAAGTACTAGTTTCTAGTTTCATTGACCTCACAGCTAACAGGGACACTCTGTGCCTTGGACCTCATCAATCAGCACTGTAACCAGAGGGTTCCACAGGAGACCTGTCAGGTTAGTCTGGTACTTAATAACTAGTTTTTTTCCTAGCTATCTGAAGCATCTCTGACAGTAGGTGTGGAGGCCTATGTCATGAACATTTACCATTTGGCAAGTGACTTAGGATGAAAGCATCACAATTTCCTCCCTGCAAAGGTCTGGCCTATGTACAGGCTCCTACATATATTTTATGGGGTTTTTCCCCCCAGACTAGAAAAGGATACATTTATTTCTTACTCCACAAGGAGAGAATAGGCAAGGGTGGTACCAGATGAACCTGCTTGTTTTCTTATTTACATAGGATCCACCTACAGATGTAGTCCCAGTTGGCCCTGACTTCTTGATCCTCCTGCTGAGATTAGAACAGTAAGCTACCATACCAGCATCCAAAACATATTTTTGGAAAAAAGAATAAATGTTTTAGGCCTCAAGACATTGGCAGAAGGTACAGGAAAGGTATCTTAGCTGCAGTCGGATAGTTCCTGGGTACCTACCATACTAAGTTCTTCCCATTGCCCTGGCCACTCTGGCACACTACCTGACAAGCTGGGTTGTACCTTCTCCCAAACTATCTCCTGAAGCCTTTCTCATCTCAGAGAATCTTAAATAAACACTCAGCTCAACAAAACACATGCATGTGTACAGCTGGAGCATGCAAAGGAGCTGCAGGACTCTTATTCACATGGCGGAATGTGATCGCTCCACTCTAGGTCCAAAGCATCAGACAGTGAGCCATTAAATGCTGGCTGCTGAGACAACATGAACTGTCTGTGGATTCAAGTCACCTGAGCAAAGCTGCTGCCGGCCTAAGTGCCTACTCTTTAACCCGCCAAGCGATAGCTCAATCTATGCACAGTGCACTCTTGCAATTATAAAACCTCCAAACGAGAAGCCAGCACTCCTGAGCACAGGAAATCACATTTCACTTCCCTGCAGCTGCTCCACAGCTCAGACCCCTGCACGAACACAGAGGAAATGCGCCTGGAGGCCTTATTAACAAAGGATGGAAACTCCCAAACCTCACACTTCCCAATTAGCACTGTGGAGGACATAAACTCCTGGGCTCCACTTCCCTGCGTGGAAGTCTCCCCACCCAAGAACCAATCTGCAGTTCGCACCTGTGCTAGAAGCCAGAGCCGAGCCAGCTTCCCAGATTGCCGCTCCAACTTCAGTTTCCACTACACCATGGAACCACACATACAGGTTATTGGGTTTTGTTATTGCTGGTTTTTAAGTTAATAGCTTTTGTAAATCAGAAGCAATGTAATACAATAGGAAGCCTTTCTACATCCCATTTGGAAGCCAAATGAGCTGTGCTACCTACTCTACTCAAAAAAAATTTAATCTCATCGCTTTAAAAACAGAAAAGGTAGCCAGGTGGTGGTGGCGTACGCCTTTAACCCCAGCACCAGGAGGCAGAGGCAGACAGATCTCTGTGAGTTCGAGGTCAGTCTGGTCTACACTGTACAAATGACAAGACAATTTCCCAGGGTTTGGGGATGTTTTGTTTTGTTTGAGAGAGTCTTATTATATGACCCTGGCTGGCCTGGAACTCAGATCCACCTGCCTCTGGCTCTGCCTCTAGGATTAAAAGCATCTGCATCCACACCCAGCAACTTTCAGTATTTTCAAAATATTTGCTTAAAGGAGACTTTCACACTATAATGAGGACCTGAGTTGTTTGCATCTTACAGTGAACCTAAATGGGCAGTGCTTCTTTAGGGAGAGATGCTACAGAAAGATGCTGTTCTGTGAGAACAGCACTGAGGCCGCACTGTCTCACAATCTCCCTCTGCACAACATTTGCCCTGAAAGTAGATGTGTGTGTTTTTAATTTTATGTACACTGGTGTTTTACCTGCATGTACATCTGTGTGAGGGTATCAGATTCCCTGGAACTGGAGTTACATACAGTTGTGAGCTGCCATGTGGGTGTTGGGAATTGAACCTGGGTTCTCTAGAAGAGCAGCCAATGCTCTTAACCCTTGAGCCATCATCTCCCTAGCCCAAGTGTACTTGTTCAAGTCTGTTTAAGACACTTTCTTTCTCCTCCTCTCTCTGTGTGTATTTAAGACACCAATTCATTCTCTCTCTCTCTCTCTCTCTCTCTCTCTCTCTCTCTCTCTCTCGTGTGTGTGTGTGTGTGTGTGTGTGTGTGTATGTGTGTGTGCGCGTGCGCACTTGCATGTAGAGGCCAGATGTTGCCACTGGATGTCTTCCTCAATTATTTCCTATTTTATTATTATAACTTTACTATATTTATTTATTTAGCATGTGTATGTGTGTGTATTCACATGCATGCCATGGCACACATATGTAGAGGTAAGAGGACAGCTTTTGGGGAATGTTTTTCTCCTACCATGTAGGTCCTGGGGATTAAGTACAGCCACCTTACTTTTTGAGACAGGGTCTCTCACTGAACCTGGAGTTCACAAGTTCAGCTCAGCTGACTGTTGAACGAGCCCCAGTGATCCACCTGTCTTCACCTTCCTAGCATAGGATTACAGATGTGTACCTCTGTATTCAGCTTCCACATGGTGCTGTGGAGCTGAGCTCAGCAGTTCATGCTTACAGGGCAAACCCCTCACCAGGTCATAAAGTGTCAATTAAAAAATTAGAATGGGGGGGGCTGGAGAGATGGTTCAGTGGTTAAGAGCATTGCCTACTCTTCCAAAGGTCCTGAGTTCAATTCCCAGCAACCACATGGGTGGCTCACACCATCTGTAATGAGGTCTGGTGCCCTCTTCTGGCCTGCAGGCATACAAGCAGACAGAATATTGTATACATAATAAATAAATAAACATAAAAAAATTAGAATTAGAACTTAAATCATATACAAAAGAGACAGAACAATAAATCCCCATGAGCCTATAAACTAATTTTACCTGAGAATGAGGGCCAATTTTGTGTCACATGCAACCCCATCCATTCCATCCCCTATTCTCTGGTTATTTTCCTTATTTGTTTGTTTGTCTGAGACATGGTTATGTAGCCTAGGCTGGCCAGGGACTCAAACACCACCCCACCCCACTCAAATTCTTCATTCTGTTTCTTATCTACAGCCAAAAAACTGATCACAGAGGCAGCACATGCTCTCATTTTTTGGTTTTTGGTTTTTTTGTTTTGTTTTGTTTTTTTGAGACAGGATTTCTCTGTGCAGCCTTGGCTGTCCTGGAACTCACCCTGCAGACCAGGCTGGCCTTGAACTCACAGAGATCCGCCAGCCTCTGCCTCCGAAGTGCTGGGATTAACGCCTGTGCCATATCACCGCCTGACAGCAAAGAAGAGGTTTCAACAGAGCTTTGTACAGCTGAAACATCGGCAAGGATGTGATGTCCTCTTCTTGCCTTCCAACCTGACAGCACAATATTCAGACTGCAACTTCACAAACCAAAATCACAACTTCCTCTCTACCGCTGGTCTTCAGGGCTTTTATTATTCGTGTTACATTTATTCATTTAGGTTTTTAAGGCAGGATCTTGAATTCAACCTGGATTTGAATTGAATATGTAAGCAGAGAATGACCTTGAACTCCTAATTTTCCTGCCTCCACTTCCAAAGTGCTAGGATTCCAAAGTGCATGAGCCACCATGCTTTTTATTAAATTTTAATCTCTTAAAGCAAAGATAATCCAATGTGGAAACTGTCAGGAATACAGGGCATACTTAACCTTTATTAAATAAAGAAAATATCTTATTAAATTTTTTAGTAACCCAGTAACTCCTAAACATGACTTTATCCCTTAGCTTCTTGCATTCCCATCCACAGATACCTCTCAATCCAGCATTCCTCTCAGAACTGCCCCTAAGACATTTTCCATAGCTAAAAGCCATCATGTAACACTAAAAGAGCCATAAGTACAACCCTGGCCTTGTATAAAACAAAATTCATGGATGCATTAAAAGGAAGTACAAAAAAAAAGTGCATTATTTCAAATCAAATCTCATAAAAGAGACTGAACTCCAGTTGATAAAATTCCAGGAAAAGTGGCTAGAGAGATGGTTCAAGGGTTAAGAACACTGGCTGCTGTCCAGAGGACCCGGGTTCAAATCCCAGCACCCACACAAAGACTTACAACTATCTGTAACTCCAGTTCCAGGAGATCCAGTGTCCTCCATGTGGTGTACAGTTACACGCGCAGGCAAATCGCCTGTATACACAAAATAAACTTTAAAAAATTGAGTAAAGCTGGGTGGTGGTGGCGCACACCTTTACTCCCAGCACTTGGGAGGCAGCGGCAGGTGGATCTCTCAGAGTTCTAGGCCAGGCCTGGTCTACAGAATGAGTTCCGGGATGGCCAGGGATACACAGAGAAATCTGGTCTCGAAAGAAAAACAAAAAAACAAAAACAAAAAAAATAAAGATCCAGTAAAAACCAAACGAGAAAAAATGAAGAGCAATGTAGAAATAGGGAAAATATTCCAGGGAGGGAGGAAATGCGGGCAAGTGGGCCCTCACTAGGAACGTTCAGTATGAGCACGTCTGCTGTGTGAACGCGGAAGTGAAGGCCGCTGCGGGGTGACTGTTCTTACTGACTTTCCTAATTCCTTCACCTTTATAACCAGAGTCCACACTTGGTGACCCAGAGATCACATGCCTACATTCAGGTGTCCAGCTGTGGAGTTGGGGAAGAAAGAAAGGGGATGATGTTCAGTAACGGCTTTATTACAGACGCACTGGGCTAAATGTCTGTACGTTAACAACTAGTTGTTCATGAATGGACATCCTGGATAAACACACCAAAGGAACATGGCGTAAGACAATGTAGAAGAACATAATTTCCTGGCTTTTTTTAAAAGCCGCTAAGCTCCCCAGATTTACCATTCACCACACTTTTTTTTTTTTTAAATCTGGGGAAGGGGAATCCCATGATTTATCTTAGAAATAGCAAGATCAGGGAAGGTGGAGCGAATGGGAGGAGGGGAGGGGATGGGAACTGGGATTGGTATGTAAAATGAAAAAAGATAGTTTGTTTTCTTTTTTAATAAAATAAAATTAAAAAAGGAAGAAATACCAAGATTTTCAAACTCAAAACAGACAGCTCTAGTGACTTTCTGATAAAGAGCTTAGTTTATATCTACAGTGTCCAGCTGCCACTCAACCCACACTCGGGATTTCTGCCCTCGGATTTGAAACAATTAAGAACAAACCCCTAAAATCTGTACACTGATGATCAGAGCAGCACACACCTGTACTCCCAACCCTTGAGAGGCAGAGGCAGGAGGATCTTTGTGAGTTCAAGGCCAACAGGGTTTACACAGGAGTTTGGGGGCAGAACTATACAGTGAGATCCCGTCTCAAACAAAAACTACGCCTACATTACATCAGTTCTTACACTGCTGTCCTGTCTGTGTCACAGGTCCTGTATTTAGAGAAATATCAGAAGGCCTCCCTTCTGTCAATCACCCGAAAGATACTATCAAGCGAGATTAATGGGTTGATTTCAATGTCACCATGAGAATTCAAACAAATGTACCACACAGAAATTGCCTTCCTCCTTCTTTTCTCAGCAAAGAGAATCCCAAATTATTGGAATTATTTAAAAAGTTTTAAACTATAGGCTTATCAACGGTCTACTTAGACATGTATACTTTCTTTGTTGTCTTTTATAAGTGGTTTTTATTACTTTATATATTTAGTGTGTGTGTGTATATATGCACGGCATGCATGTAGAGGTTAGCAAGTAACTATGTGGAATCAGCTCTCTTCCCATGTAGCTTTTGGAAATGGAACTCAGTGGCAGAACTGGTGGCAAGTGCCTTTACCT
This sequence comes from Ondatra zibethicus, assembly GCA_004026605.1. Taxonomy (NCBI): domain Eukaryota; kingdom Metazoa; phylum Chordata; class Mammalia; order Rodentia; family Cricetidae; genus Ondatra; species Ondatra zibethicus. The sequence continues at coordinate 26,376 of PVIU01012602.1, read as the reverse complement.
GCTGGGCCACCCTAATGGATGGTTCCCTTTGTAATGTGTGTTCAGGATGTGTGTGTGTGTATTAGGTCTGTGAGTGTGGAGGTCAGAGGGGAACCTGGGTGTTATATTATGTGTGTGAATATGGGAGTGTGGAGGTCAGAGGGGAACCTGGGTGTTACATTCTGGGTGTGAATATGGGTGTGTGGAGGTCAGAGGGGAACCTGGGTGTTACATTCTGGGTGTGAATATGGGAGTGTGGAGGTCAGAGGGGAACCTGGGTGTTACATTCTGGGTGTGAATATGGGTGTGTGGAGGTCAGAGGGGAACCTGGGTGTTGGTCTTCACACCTTCTACCTTCTACCTCTTGGTTTTGCTGCTGTGCAAACTGGAATAGCCTGCCAGATTCCTGGGAACCTCCTGCCTCCCTGGATCCCCTCTGTAGGAACACTGCTATTACAGCCCCTGCAGTATGTGACAGGCTTTCACGCTGAGATTAGAATGCAGGTCCTCATGCTTGAGACAGGAGCTTTTACCCAAGCCACCCCTCAGCACAATCTGTCCATCTATTTGACTGATTTTTTTTTTCCTCTTTTGAGACATGGTTTCACCATTTAGCCCAGGCTGACTGTCAACTCTTTCATTAAGATGATATTTGAGGGACTGGAGACATGGTTCAGTAGTTAAGTACACTTTCTGCTCTTGCAGAGGACCTGGGTTCAGTTGCTATCATCCACATGGTGGCTCACAACCTCTGTAACTCCAGTTCCAGGTGATCTGACACCCTCTTCTGTCTTCTGCAGGCACCAGACATACAAGTGGTACACAGACACACATGCAAGCAAAACACTCATACACATTAAAAAAAAAAAAAGATACTCAAAAGCAAAGTAAGAAACCCACATCTCTCCCACAGCCAAATGGTCAGTTCAAGGCTAGCCTAGACTACATAGTAAACTTGAGGCTATCATGGGCTATACAGTGACACCCATTTTAAATAACTCACAAAAAAAAGTATTAGAACTATCCAAAGTCTGTCTGTCTGTCTCTCTCTCTCACACACACATACACACTTGCACACTATAACTCTAAAGCTCAAGCCATTTCAGCTCCCAAGACAGCACCAATATCGCTGAAGAATACCCCGAGAGAAGTCTGTCTGGGCCACTCTACACCAACATCAAATTCTGGCTACAGGAGTAGACACTTGGTCAAGGTCAACAAGCATCACACTGAAGAAGCTCCATGCCATTGCCACAGCTTCTGTTCATCTTGCTCCTGACTGTGAAGCTCTGGACAATGCCAACAAAACGGGAATTGCGTAAATTAAGTCCAGCTGGCTATGTCTAAAGTTGTTTTGCCATTTTAAAAAGTGGTCTATTGGGCTGTATCAATAAAGTGACTTGCAAAGATAAATAATGCAGTTCTTTCTCACTGATACTATTTCTTTTTAAAAAATATTTATTTATTTATTATGTATACAATATTCTGTCTGTGTGTCTGCCTGCAGGCCAGAAGAGGGCACCAGACCCCACTACAGACGGTTGTGAGCCACCATGTGGTTGCTGGGAATTGAACTCAGGACCTTTGGAAGAGTAGGCAATGCTCTTACCCTCTGAGCCATCTCTCTAGCCCCATATTTTTTGTTTTGAACAAAATTTCCCTAAAATGTGCCCATGTAATAGTTCTGATTTTAAAGGCTATCAGAATACATTCTTGTTTTGTTTTGTTTTGTTTTGTTTTTCTGAGACAGGGTTTCTCTCTGTAACAGCTCTTGCTGTCCCGGAACTTGCTTTGTAGACCAGGTTGGCCTCAAACTCATAGAGATCTTCCTGCTTCTGCCTTCCAAGTGCTAGGTAAAGGTGTGCACCACCACCACCTGGCCAGAACACATTTCTAAACCAGAAACATCAATGGATATAACCCCACATAAAAAGCTCTCAAGTTCCCACTCTGTGTGTGTGTGCATGCGCACATGAACGTGCAAGAATCATGTGCACACAAATGTATATGCCTGTGTGTGGTGTACGTGTGTACATGCAGGTGCCTGAGTGTGTTTGTGCCGAGACTCAAGTGTGGTTATCTTCCTCTCCTGCTTTCCAGCTCATTCTGTGAGGCAGGTCTCCCACTGAACCTGGAGTGCCCTGTAGATGGTTAGCCATGGAGCTCCCAGGACCTACTTCTACCCCTCCCAGAACAATTAACTGCTACACCTGCTTTTCTGTGGATACAGGGATCTCAGCTCAGGCCCTCACGCTTGCACGGCAAGTACTTCGCCCCCTGAGCACCCTTCCCACCCCTCAATAACGCTTAAGAATATAAAAAGGCTTGAAACCAAAAATTTCAAAAATGCTATTCCAACGTATTTTTAAATGTGCAGGAGAAGCATAACTTTGCGAAGGAACATCTTTTTTTTTTAAAAGATTTATTTATTATGTATACAACATTCTGCCTCCATGTATGGCCACACGCCAGAAGAGGATGCCAGATCTCATTACAGATGGTTGTGAGCTACCATGTGTTGCTGGGAATCGAACTTAGGACCTCTGGAAGAGCAGCCAGTGCTCTTAACCACTGAGCCATCTCTCCAGCCCATGGAACATCTTTTAAGATATGGGAAACAAAGGAAGCTACTTAAAAGTGAATCTATATGATAAATAATTGCTAGACGTGCCAAATTACTATAAGAGGCAAAGGGGAAATGGGCGGGGAAACAAATAAAACAAGACAGCATCACTGAAGGAGTGGTCCATTTTACTAGTCTCTCTACTTTTGTACATGTTGGACATTTTCCTAAATAAAAGATTAAGGAACTCTATCTATTTACTTATCTATCTATCTATCTATCTATCTATCTATCTATCTATCTATCTATCTATCTATTCATCCATCCATCCATTTTTTAAAAATATTTTTTATGGTTTATTTAACTTTATTTTATGTGCATTGGTGTGAAGGTGTCAGATCCCCTGGAACTGGATCTTCAGACAGTTGTGAGCTGCCATGTGGGTGCTGGGAATTGAATCCGGGTCCTCTGGAAGAGCAGTCAATGCTCTTAACCGCTGAGCCATCTCTCCAGCCCCATCCATCCATTTTTGAGGCAGTCTTATGTATCTTAGACTGACTTTGTGCTCACTGTGTAGCCAAGGATGAGCTGAGTTTCGGATATTCCTGCCTCTACTTGCTGGAACTGCAGGTGTGTGCTACCATGTCGGGTTTATAAGGAAATGGGGGTTAAACCAGGTCTTCTCCAGTACTAGTCAAATGCTCTGACAATCACTTCCATTACCAGTCCTAAAGAACTGAATTCTTATGTGAGCAATTGTCTATAAGAAAACCAAAAACAAAAAACTGTTATTTATTTATTTTTGTTAAGAATAAAGGGCAAGCTGGGTTTGGTGGCGCATGCCTTTAATTCTAGCACTTGGGAGGCAGAGGCAGGTGGATCTCTCTGAGGCCAGCCTGGTCTATATAATAAGTTTCAGGACAGCCAGGGCGACGTAGAGAGACCCTGTCTTAAAACAGGCAAAGAATAATGAATGAGCCAGGTGTGGTGGGCGGTAAACCCCAGCATTTGGGAGGTAGGGGCAAGAGGACTATGGGCCACCATGCATGGCCCACTTCTTTTTTCTTCTTCTTCTTCCTTTTGAGCTTCACTGATGCCCACACAATTAGTCCTGGGTTAGATTATTTGGAGTTCTGCTTTGCTCAGTTAAAATTCACACCCACAGCTCCTCTCTTTACCTACTACCACTCCACTGACTGAAAACAACATGACAACGACATGTCAGTCTCAGAAAGGTCCAAACCTTTAACAGGACTGACTTGCCCAATGACCTAGAATGTTTACGTTACACTATTGCCACCTGGTGGCTAAACTGTCTAAGCACAACAAGCAAATGTTTAAAGCAGGAAGTGTGGTTGGTGCCTCACACTTAAAATCCTGGCAGTCAGAGAGATTGAGACTGGCAGATTGTCATGAGTTCAAAGCCAGTCTGGGCTACATAGTTAATATTAGATCACCTGGGATAAAGACTGATTTGTGCCAAGAGAAGTGGTGTACACCTTTAATCCCAGCAATGTGTGTGAGGGTGTATGTGTGTGTGCAGACAGGTGGATCTCTGTCAGTTTGAGACTAGCCTGATCTACATAGTGAGTTCCAGGACATCCAAGGCTATGCAGTGAGACCTTGTCTCAAAAAATAAAGAAAACAAAAGACTTACTTTGTTTCTCAAAACCAATTAATTAATTAACTAATTAAAAACAGAAAAACTAAAAAGTTGCCTCCTTTGCTCGTGTACCTTTAGAGATGTGTTTTCTCTACCGCACAGAAAGGCCGCTGTGCAGTGAAGTCCACCAAATCGTCACATTACAAGTGGCCATTCTCAGCCCATTGTATTTGAGAGTCAGCTGGCAGCTGTGGAAAACCCTAGCCCTGGACCTCCCCAAGCCGGGAGTTAAATAAGGACTTAAGATATGGAGAAAAGAGGGGGAGGAGTACGAAACGTTTAGGAGTGGGAAGTTTCTGAAGCTGGAAGCAGGGTGGGGGCTCTTCCCTGGAGCCTCCAGAAGCGGAATGACAACTTCTGGATTTCACACGTCTAGCAGCCAGAACCGTGAGAGGATAATTTCTGTCATTTTAAATTATCCAGTTTGTGGCATTCCGTTAGGGCGGTCATGGGAAACTAGTGCAGCACAAAAGGACCTGCACAGTGACCTGAATTTCTATAATGTGTGTTATCAGTGTGTGTGTGTGTGTGTGTGAGAGAGAGAGAGAGAGAGAGAGAGAGAGAGAGAGAGAGAGAGAGGTGTGCATGAGTGCGGGCAGGTGCATGCCACGCAAGGGTATGAAACCAGAGGACAATTTCCAGAATTTGGCTTTCTCCTTCCGCTGTGGTTTGGGTCGTGGCTTGGGTTGTCTGGCTTGCATGAAAAGTACATATGTCTTCTATGCCAAACAGAGTCCAATAAATCTGTACTTAAAAAATACAAATCTGGAGCTGGAGAGATGGCTCAGCAGACAAGAGCACCCACAACAGTCTGCACTTCAGCCAGGGGACACAGTGTCCTCCCCTGTCCTCTGTGGGCACCAGCATTCATTCACACGTGCACACTCCACCCCACCCAGTTCCACCACATGCACACATATATACGTAAGTAAAAATAAAAGAAATCTTTAAAAATAAATTAAAAACAGAAATGTCATAGGGTGGGGCTTAAATATCAGTATGCTTAAGATACTTCTGCACTCTTCTAACCAGGAACTAGGGTAACAGGCATTTTATTAGAGGGGCCACCTCATTTATTTTGCTTTGAACAAAAAGTACTATTTGGGGGAAACACAGAAGTCCAAAACCACTTCAATAATGCCTGTTTTGGGTGCTTGTGGAGGTCAGAGGACATCATAATTTATTTGAAAGTAGACAAAGAAAATCTATCTTGAATGCCTACTCTCCTGTCTCCACCTCTCAGAGAGCTGGAATTACAGGCATAAACTGTCTTATGCAGCTGGGGAATACCCTGAAGTAGTAATGTAGACTCTGGTGGGTTGGCTCAGCACTTGGAAGGCCCTGCCTCAAATAAAACAAAAAACAAAAACAACAAAGTAAGGTAAAATGAAGTCATAAAAATGGGTTGTGGGGGTGGAGAGATGGCTCAGAAGAGTACAGGCTGTTCTTTCAGAGGACCAGGGTTCAAAACCCAGTAGCTACATGGCAGCTCACAACCACCTATAACTCCAGTTTCAGGAAAACTGTGTCCTCTTCTGGCCTTCGAGGGCACTAGGAAGGCAAGTGGTGCACAAAACACCTGTAAACAAAGAATCAATAGAGAACAAGATGGGCCCTAATTCAAAATTATTAAAGTTATTACAAGAAAAAATGTGGACACACAAAGACACTGGGGAAGGAGCCAGCAGAAGCCACATGAGAACACAGTGAGGAAGAAGCCATTTACACCAAGAGGTGCTCAGGAGAAACTAAACCTGCCAAAATCTTGACCTGGGACTTTAGCACCTGTGTCTGTGAGAAAACAAACTGTTGCATTTAGTCTGTGGCATTTTGTTCTGGTAGCCCTAACAAACTGATATAAACCGCAAAGACACAACAAAATAAAAATCGGGGCCAACAAGATCAGTTAGCAGGTGGAAGCACTTGCTGCCAAGGATGATCCCCAAGACCCAAACGGTGGAAGGAGGGGACCGAATCCCACAAGCTGTTCTCTAGCATCTGCATGTGCCCAAATGTACAGAAAATAACAAATGCAATTAAACGTTAAAAACGAGGGGCTGCAGCCAGAGCTACAGAATCGAGAGACCTGTCTCAAAAAACTAGCTAAACAAATAAAAAAATGAAAACAAGGGGCTGGAGAGATGGCTCAGGTGTTAAGAGCACTGACTGCTCTTCCAGACGACCCAGGTTCAATTCCTGATATCTGCATGGTGGCTCACATCTGTAACTCTAGGTCCAGGGAACCCAGTTCCTTCCTCTGTTCTTAGTGGGCACCAGACACACAGTGGTATACAAAAATATAAGCAGGCAGAACACCCACATACATAAAATGGGATTTAAATTTTAAAAAGTTACAAATAAAAACGGATAAAGATACAGTAGCCAAGCTCGTCTCCTATGGTCCTCGATGGGGACTTTTTTGCCTTCTCACTTCCATGGGCTGCCTTGGGAGGTGAAGTTGGGGTCAGCTAAAATGTGAGTGAAGTGGCATTTTGTTGTTGCTGTGTTCTTTGTTTTGTTTGGGGGGAGAGTGGTATGTGGATGCTTTTAACTCTGCTTCTTAGACTTCAAAACCTTAGCTTTGAAGGTCCTAGAACCAATTCCCCATGGGTCCCAAAGGAAAAATGTGTACTATCCATCCATGCCCTTTCTTTTTTCGATTTTTTGTTTGTTTGCTTTTGTTTTTCAAAACAATGTTTCTCTGTGTAACAGTCCTAGTTGTCCTGGAACTAGCTTTTGTAGACCAGGCTGGCCTCGAACTCACAGAGATCACCTGCCTCTGCCTCCCAAGTGCTGGGATTAAAGGCGTGCGCCACCACCACTGCCCAGCTTGTTTTTTTCAGACAGGTCTCTCTGTGTAGCCCTTACTGTACCGAAATTAGCTATGTAGATCACGCTGGCCTTGAACTCATAGAGATCCTCCTGTCTCTGCCTCCCAAGAGCTAGGAGGTGTGCACTGCCACCTGACACCCACTTCTGTCGGCTGAGGGCATGGCTCAGTAGAAGGGTGCTTACCTAAGCATTGGGGAGGCTCCAGGTTTGATCTGTAGTATGAAAACAAAAACAGAATCCCAAACCCGAAGCCTCTGGTGCCCTGACTTCTCTCGCAAGGTGCTCTGTGGACTTTCTACCTTCCACCCTCATTTACTTTTGATCCATGTTAGTCACATTAACCATTTTCTAGGTACCCACCTGATACATCTAGTCAACAGAACTCAGTGCTCTTGGGTTTTTCTTTATTCTTGTCTTTAAGACAGATCTTGCTAAGCTGGCCTTGCCCATGCAAGTCTACTGACTTCATCTTCCCAGGCATGAGGACCACAGTGTGCCATGTCCAGCTTCAACCACCCTCGGTGAGTCAAGCTCTGTTGGAAATACTATATCATACAACCACAGAAAAATGTTCACAAATTCACTAATTCACATTTTGTACAAGCAAACAGTGTGTCATTTGATGGAAGGGACTCAAGCATCCAGAGTTTTGACCCATGAGAGTCCTAGAATCCATCCGGACAGATACTGAGAGATAACCAAATAATCATCCACACCCTTCATGTTCTGCCCTCCAGTCTTGGGTAGGGTTTCCATTTCTTACCTCTCCATCTGTGCTCTTTTCCTGGCAACTCTTCTTCTAACATTTATGTGTGTGTGCGTGCACATGTGTGCAAGTCAAAGGACAACCTGTGGAATCAGTCCTTCCTTCCACTATGTGAGTTCTGGTGATCAAACTCAGATCATTAGACTTGGTGGCAATCGCCTTTATTGGCTGAGCCATCTTGTCAGCCCCTATGCCTATTTTTGAACTGTGTTCATTTGTAATTCTTTCTCCTGCCTATATTTGTTATATAAACATCCTAACTTGCTTATTCAATCTTTTCCTCCTTTGTACAGTCTATATAGCTGTGTTTTTGTTTGGGGATTTTTTTTGGAGGGGGGTCTTTTTTAAGTCGTGTGTGTGTGTGTGTGTGTGTGTGTGTGTATGTCTATGCAGCACACAGTGTGCACAGAAAGCAGAAGAGGACACTGCATCCCCTGGGACTAAAGTTACAGATAGTTATGAGCTGCCATGTGGGGGCTGGGAATTGAACCTGGGTCCTCTAGAAGAACATCTAGTGCTTTTAACCATGAGCCATCTCTCCAGCCCTTATTCAACATTTTTATACTCATGAATGTCTCTTCTTCATCCTATGAACAGGCAGAAAATTCCCCATCCTTTTGTCTCTATCACTCTCTAGCCATGAGCAAACCATCTCCTTATTATTTTTAAGTAAGCATTTCTAAATCAAATTGATACTGAAAACACAGTTGAGTCCATTCTGTTGCTTTGACCTAGTTGAACTTGGCCTTGACAGTACTGCCTAACCTGCTATTCCTGTGGCCCTCAGTGACTTCCTGGTTACCAAATCTCCATGGTTCTGTCACCTCTTTGGAGTCTATGGCACGGCACTGAGCACTGTCCTGTCCACTATGACTCTCTCTGACCTCCTTCCTATGTTGTTCTCCCCACCGATTCCCACTGAGTTCTCAAGTGAACCCACAGCTCTCCCCCTCTTTCTGGATGGGCTCGGGCATTCTCGGGATTTAGCTTACTATCATGAGGATGGCACCCGAACCTCCAACACTCACCTTCCTCTCAAAGCAGGACCCACAGCCTCATCTCCTCCTCACACTAGACCTCAGTATCAGAAACTAAAGATCATCTTCTCCTCAAACCTCTTTATGCTCAGTGTTACTCCAGAGGCAGGGAAGAAGATAAACAAGGCAGGCATCCATTCCAGCACCCACTTCAGAATCCACTTCCTTCTATCTTCCTCCCTAGCCACTGCAAACAGATCAAACACTGGTCTGTCCCCTGAGACGTTCCCAAAGAGCAGCACTCCTCAGCCACCCTTACCAAGCAGCTTCTCTACCCTCTCTGGCTGGACACCCGAAAGCCTCCTGACTAGCTGCCAGTATTTCAGTGTGATCTCTATCCACACACCCTGTACACACAACGAGCACAGGACGGGCCAAGGGTTGGGGTCTTCTCTCCTACTGCTCCTTACACTTATGCCTCGTTCTCTCCTTACTTCCACTGAGGCTTCCGATATTCACCTGTCTCAGAGGTTGGCAAATGTCTTCTGTAATGTGCCAAATGCTAAGTATTTCAGCTCTACAAGCCACATGGTCTTATACCTACTCAATTCTTCAGGATAAACACAGCCACACATAGTACATAAATAAATGGCTTTATCTATGTTCCAGTAAACTTTTATTTACAAAAAGAAGTAGCAGCCCAATCTGCTCTGTGATCCACAGTCTACTGACTCTTGTTCTATATCATCCATACCTCTCCTTCTTTGCGATGCATCAACCCAACATATTAATCAAGAACTTGGTACTTAGCTGGGCGGTGGTGGCGCATGCCTTTAATCCCAGCACCCAGGAGGCAGAGACAGGTAGATTTTCGTGAATTCAAGACCAGCCTGGTCTACCAAGTAAGTTCCAGGACAGGCTCAAAGCTACAGAGAAACCCTGTCTCAAAAAAAAAAAAAAAATTGGTACTTGACTCAGTTTTCATCCCCAATCTAAGTGGCAGAGCAAAACGTTGGGACATGGCAATTATCTCATAGATATGGTTGTAATTATTAAAGTTCAAATAGGGAGGGCCAGATGTGGTGGCCCACATTTTAAATCCCAGTATTCAGGAGGTAGAGGCCGGTGGATCTGAGTTCAAGTTCAGCCTAGTCTACAGAACAACTACACAGGACTACACAGTGACTACACAGGAGTACAAAGTGACTACACAGTGACTACACAGGACTACGCAGTGACTACACAGTGACTACGCAGTAACTACACAGGACTATGCAGTGACTACACAGTGACTACACAGGACTACACAGTGACTACACAAAACTACAAAGTGACTACACAGGACTACACAGTGACTACACAGGACTACACAGTGACTACGCAGTAACTACACAGGACTATGCAGTGACTACACAGGACTACGCAGTGACTACACAGGACTACACAGTGACTACACAAAACTACACAGTGACTACACAGGACTACACAGTGACTACACAGTAACTACACAGTGATTACACAGGACTACACAGTGACTACGCAGTGACCACACAGAAGTACACAGGACTATGCAGTGACTATGCAGTGACTACAGAGGACTATACAGTGACTACACAGGACTACACAGTAACTATGTAGTGACTACACAGGCCTACACAGGACTACGCAGTGACTATGCAGTGAGTACACAGGACTACACAGTGACTGCACAGTGACTACACAGTGAGTACACAGTGACTACAGAGGTCAACAGACTACACAGTCTTTTTGTTTGCTTGCTTGTTTTGAGACAGGGTTTCTGGAACTGTGTAGCCCTGGCTGTCCTGGAACTCTTCAGACCTGGAATTCAGAGATCCACCTGCCTCTTTCTCCTAAGTCCTAGGATTAAAGGCATGTGCCACCACACCTGGTAGAAATTCTGTCAGAGAGAGAGAAAGAGAAGACTTTGAAAACAGGGGAGGCCGATAGAGGGAAGGAGAGATTTAGACTACCATATAGGGCTGGCGACATAGCTCAATGGTAGCATACTTGACAGACATGGAGAAGGCACAGGGTTTGCTCCCTAGAATGAAAAAAGAAGTAAAGAAAATGGAAATAAATCTTATCCAAGGACACTCTCAATATGTCTGTGTAAAAGTGGCTGGCATTTCGGGTTTTATCTGTTCAACTCCACCTGGCTTCTGCCAGCATCCACACTCCACACTGAAAGCAGCTCAAGGCAACGCTGATGGAAATCTGACCCCCTATGCCCTTTAAGCTGACTCTTCAACTTCAAGGAGCTCCCTCTCCACTCTTACATCTATTGCTGCCAAATCCACGAGCTCCCACCCACTTTCATTTCCTTCCTTATTCAACGTGGTCTGGTTCACCACCAAGTCAGCCTCTCGCTGACTCTTATTTTCCCGTTTCCCTCAATTGTACCAGACTAGCAAAATCTCAGACCATCAAATTCATCTATCTTTTCTGTTCCTATGACTAAAAATGGCTCATTGTAACAGATCAATGCCATGAGTAAAACAATCCTCCGGCCTCAACTGGGGCACCAGAGCAACATGCTTCACAAATAATTCAAACATCCAAAACTTTAACTCTTCAAATTCCCCATCGCTTCCATCATTTTTCTTTCCTTTAAATGAACAATTTGTTCCTGTACTTCAGAGAAAGTTGACGTCTGAACAAAAGCACTGAGTTCTTTACCCCATCTACCCAGCTAACTCACCCACCCTCTTAAATTCCTCCCTCTAAGCTAGAATGAGTTGCTTTCACTCCTGTTCGGCAGAAGTGCCCTAAACCGACTCCTGCTTCACTTAGCCTGCAGAAATTAAATCCCAAATCAATCCAGCCATGCACCCACTGCACTAACCAGAGCACACTAAGAATCTTATCCTGAGCTTCCTGACTTTGAAATGCTGGAATCCTTGAAATATTTTCGTGATTTTGTGACTGTAACAAGCTGAGAGGTGCATGGTATATGTGAAGTTAAGCAAAGTCCCCGGGAAAAAGTTGCACCTACATTCAACAGTCTAAAAGGCTCACCGAGCCAGGCGGTGGTGGCACATGCCTTTAATCCCAGCACTCTGGAGGCAGAGGCAGGTGGATCTCTGTGAGTTCGAGGCCAGCCTGGTCTACAAGAGCTAGTTCCAGGATAGGTTCCAAAGCTACAGAAAAACCCTGTCTCGAAAAACCAAAATAAAATAAAATAAAAGGCTCACCGACTGACTAGAACTCTAATGACTACAGAAAGTTGGAAAGTTGATGGTCCAGAGCTGAATTATCTTGGGCTATCTTACCCCTCAAAATAACCACTTATTGCCCACCTCTGTGTGCCATTAGGTAAATACTTTTGGAAACAAACACTTAGCTTCCACTAGCCCAAAGGCTTAGAATGTCATCAGGGCATCTGAGATCTCCCCACTTCATTATAACCTGCCTATTTCCACTGAGATATTTTTTTAAATCTACATTTCTTTTATTTGTTTTTTAAAATTTTTTATTTTTCCATTCAAAAATTGACCCTTCCTCCCCTTCTCCCATTCCCCTCCACTGAGATATTTTAAAAGTATCTTGATTTATGACTCCTTTTATTTCTATAAAAATTTAATGAAACTATTATCACACTGGAACATGGAATTTGGGGTAACTCTACAGTCTCAGGCCAAGGTCACTCATAACTGACTCCAGAGTAAATTACACTCCCCTTAAGATGAGAGCTGTGTTGTTGTTTTATTCCATTGACACTAATTATTAAATATGCATGGTAGTGATTACTTTTTAATAGCTTAAGCCTTTTTTACTCCAAGAATTAGGAGACAAGGAGGGGAAAGACTCCCAGTACAGAGCCAAGGAGAAAATGGTGTTCCAAACCTCTGTACGTACAAACAGCAGCTCTGTGAGTTGGCCTGATTAAACACATCAGACTCTCCTGCTATCTGAAGCACTGTCTAGAATCTGGAACTAACAGGATTCAAGGGAAGACTTCATCTGAGTTGAAACCACCACAGAAAAATGAACAAACTCTTCCTTCTATGCATTCAGAATAAGTATTTAAGATGAATTCCAGCAATGCAGAGCCACTGGTAGTGTCAAACCAAAGAATCCAATTGGGGGAACTCCAGAACTGGCGTAGGAGCACATAGGGTGAGTACCTGGGAGAGGGGTGGACAGGGGTCCAAAGAGACAGGGACTGATTTGAATTAGCCAATTAGGGACATCAACATAAATGACAGCAATGGATCCTACCTAGCAGAGAGCGCACTAAAGAGTCCTCATGTCTACATTAATGACTAAAAAAATAAATAAAGGGGGAAGAAATAGTTCATACACTATAACACCAGTTACTGGGAAAGAACTGAATAATAACAAAGGCAATCTTTGCCCTTTCAGAAAGTAGGGGTCATTTTAACAACGTTAAAAACACTAAGTAAAAGGTGAACGGTGCCATGGTGTCAGCGTGGCCTTGGCTGTTACTTCACAGACGGTTTACTAACCATAGGGGAAATGTGTCTCTAAAACAGAGAGTTCTGGCAATCGCTCTCTTAATCAAGGGATCAAACAGCAGCAGAGACCAGAGCTTAGAGCTTAGTGGTAGAGTGTTTGCCTACCACATGTACAATAGACCCTGTTTCTAACCCCAGTGTCACAAAAACAAACTGTGCCCCAAACAAATGAGCATCAGCAACAGTGACAGTTGTATGTTACACCAAGAAGCATATGGCACGTAGCCTAGTCAAAGGCATTTGACCCAAACTAAAGAAACCAAACCAAACAGACAGCTTACAGTCTTACTACCAAAGACCAATCTTAAGTCTCATTCCCAAGAGCTCATTTAGAATTTGTATTTTAAGATCTTCTGATAACACCGGGCGGTGGTGGCACACGCCTTTAATCCCAGCACTTGGGAGGCAGAGGCAGGCGGATCTCTATGAGTGCAAGGCCAGCCTGGTCTACAAGAGCTAGTTCCAGGACAGGCTCCAAAGCTACAGAGAAACCCTGTCTCAAAAAACCAAAAAAAAAAAAAAAAAAAAAAAAAAAAAAAAAAAAAAATCTTCTGATGATTCACAGATACAAAATTTGGGAAACCCTGCATCTAGTCAATCATCTAGACTATAGGTTATCCAATCGTAAGTGGTCACATAGATGAGCAACATTGAATGGACTCAGTAGGTTTATTCATGCATACAAATGTACAGATACGTAACAATAATCATTTTAAAAATATAGTTTTATGTGTATGAGTGTCTTGTCTACATGTGTGTGTTCTCTGTGTGCCAGGTACTGGTGGAGGCCAGAAGAGGGCACCAGGAACAGAAGTTATGGGCCGTTGTAAGCCACCATATGGGTACAGGGAACTGAACTGAGATCCTTCGCAAGAGAAGGCCCATAACCACAATAATTAAAGATGATGAGGTCATAAAATTGAGGGGGGCACTGGAGGAATTGAAGAGGAGAGAAAACGGGAATCACTGGAGAGACAGCTCAGAAGGCGAAAGTACTTATTCTTGCAAAGGATCCAGGTTCTGTTTCCAGCACCCAAATTGTAGAACAAATAATAAAAACCCTGAGAAAGGTATTGGGGTTCAAGCTGAAGATCAGAAAAGCAAAGCAGCCAAGCCACTGGAGAGTTCTTACCTCTACCAAGGCTCAGACAAACAAAGGTGACCGCAGACTGCAATGTGCTCTTGTCTCCTCCAGCCTTATATACCCAGCCATATCACTCCTGTCTCCACCTCCCTAGTGCTGGGACTAAAGGCACGTGACTCCCAAGTGCTGGGAGCACCTTTGTATGAGTTCTATTTCCCTTTTTAGACAGATTCAATCTCCAGTAGCCCAGGGTGGCCTTGAGTCCTGGGATTAAAAGTGTGAGCCACCATTCTCTGGCCTCTAGTGACTTAGCTCTGCACTCTGATCTTCAGGCAAGCTTTATTTATCAAACACGAATAAAATATCACTATACACATGGTGACTTACAACCACGTGTAACTCCAACTCCAGGGTCTTATGCCTTTTTCTGTCTTTCATGGACACCAGGCACACATATGGTACACATATATATGTAAGCAAAGCATTCATATGTATAAAATAAAATAAATAGGTCTAAAATATGTAATTATCCTGATCAGGGATAAAATATAAATATATATTTATATAAATATAAAATATAAAGTACATTTATCTAGAGACAACACACAAAAAATTTTTTTGAAACAGGATTTTACTATGTAGTGAAATGCCTGGCTGTCCAGAAACTCCCCTGTACACCAGGCTTGGCTCAAACTCAGAGATCCATCTGCCTCTCCCTCCCAAGTGCTGGGATTAAAGGCCTGTCACTGTACCCAGTGAGGTGTTATTATGGTACCCAAAGTTTTACTTTATTCCGAGATTAAGGTCTTTACACAAGAATACTTTCTGAGCCAGGTAGTAGTGGCACGCCTTTAATCCCAGCACTCAGGAAGGAGAGGCAGGCAGATCTCTGTGAGTTCAAGACCAGCCTGATCTACAAAGCAAGTTGCAGGACAGCCAGAGCAACATAGTGAGACCCTATCTCTAAACAAAACAAAACAAAACAAAAAAAAGAATTTGCTGAAAATAGTTTCCTGGAAGCACTCAGAGGAAAAAAAATAAGCACCCACCCATCTGAGTCCTGAAATTATGATTAGATATTAAGACTGATTCAATGAATTGTAATATACCCAATTATTCTACAAAACTCTAAATTATCCAGGTAGTGGTGGTGGCACACGCCTTTAATCCTAGCACTCAGGAGACAGAGGCAGGTGGATCTCTGAGTTTGAGGCCAGTCTGGCCTACAGAGCAAGTTCTGGAACAGCTAAGGCTACACAAAGAAGCCCTGTCTCAAAAAAAAAAAAAAAAAAAAACCCTCTAAATTAGTCTGTGAAGACTGGCAATTGTGACCACCAGCAAAATCTAGCCTATTGCTTGTTTTCAATGAATAGTTTTTTGTTTTGCAGGGGCAGGATGGGTGAGCATGCATGTACGAGCGTGTGGTGGGGTGCCACATAAGCACATGTGGGCATGGAAGGTAGACTTCCTTCATCACACTCCACCATATACCTTTCGTTTTGTTCTGCTTTTCAAGACATGGTTTCTCTTTTTAATACATGAGTGTTCTGTCTTTCTGGGCATCAGACCCCATTACAGATGTTATGACACACCATGTGCGTGCTGGGAATTAAACTCGGGACCTCAGGGAAAAGCAGTCAATGCTCTTCACCGTTGAGCCATCTCTCCAGCCCTCCTCTTTATATCTTGAGACAGGACTTCTCACTGAACCTTGAACTCGCTGTTTCAGCTAGACTAACTAATGGGCAAGGCCTCAGAATCCACCTGTCTCCATGCCCTCTCCCAGGCACGGGCCACCATTTTTTGCTTTTACATGAAGGTTAGGTATCTACACTCAGGTCCTTGAACTGACATAGCAAGCCCTTCACCCGCTGAACCATCTTCCTAGTCCTTGTGAATAGTTTAGTGGAACAGTTACAATCATTCGTTTATATATTATCCATTGTTTTAATTATAACAAAACCAAAACATTAAAGCAGAGACTATAGCTCACAAAGCCCACAATACTCACCATTTGGCCTTTACAAGAAAAAAATTGTTGCCCTCTGCTCTAGACAAGCAATCTAAGACTACAATAAAGCCTGTCAGACTCACCTGAGGTGTTGTCTTTTTATACTGGTCACCACCATCTATCACATCCCTCATGATTTTTCCCTTGAGAAATTCATATTCTTCTGGACTCAGATGAATAGACTCTAAGGCTCTACCACAGCTTGAACAACGGCCACTGCAATTGCAACGTTTTATATTAAATAATGTCTTGGAAAATATTTTTTTTCTAAAATTAGTAATTCCAAAGCACAAGGAAACAGAAGTGTAATACAAAAAAATTAAAACCTTTGTGATCATCACATTTGTTTGATTTTTTTTCCTTTTTTGTAAACCTCAAAATATCTATCAGTATGCCAGAAAATCCAGAAAAGAAGATCATTAGGCACTTAGATGAAAAAAAATTTTTTCTACAAAAATATTTTAGGTATATGTATGCTTTACACTCTTAGAAGAATCACAGGGGGGCGGGCAGTGGTGGTGCACGCCTGTAACCCCAGCACTTAAGAGGCAGAGGGCATCAGCAAGATATTCACACACACCATTACGGTGACAGGGAGAGATGGCAGAAAGAGCTAAGGTGAAACTTTTAAAGTCAGTCCTAAAACGCAGCTGGGTCAGCCTTCTAGGGGCAAACATCACTAAGGTTTAACATAAGCTCACAGTATCAATGGGACATTTTGAGTACTCCAAAATCTGTAATCCCAACACATGAAAGGTTAAGGCAGTAGGATTATTGTATGCTTGAAGCCAGCCTGGGCTACAGATCAAGACACTCAAAACAACAAGAGAGATTTTTCTCCCCTCAGGAACTTTAATTATAAATTCTTGATTATCCTACCCCTAAGATGGTCTTAAACATTTTTTTTAATTATTAGAAGGTTCCCCCGCCCCAAAGATTTACTTTTAATTATGTATTTGTCTCTGTGTGTGTGTGCACGACTACGTGTGTGCAAGTGAGCGCAGGTGCAGGCAGAGGTCAGATGAGAACAGAGGATCCCCTGGAACTAGAATCACAGGCAGTTGTGAGCCACCAGATGTGAGTGCTGGGAACGGAGCCAGATCCTATGGAAGAGCAGGAGAAGCTCTTAACCACTGAGCCATCTCCAGACCTTCCTACTTTTTCTTTTTTTTTTTTTTTTTTCTGTTATTTTGAGAAAGGATTTCTCTGTGTACCAATAGTCCTAGCTATCCTGGAACTTACTTTGTAGACCAGGCTGGCCTCGAAGTCACAGAGATCCACCTGCCTCTGCCTCCTATGTGCTGGGATTAAAGGCATGTGCCACCACTGCCCAGCTGAAAGCTTCCTATGTTTAAGCCAATACCAACAGAACTTATTATATCTGAATCAAACAAATTGAAGACAAATAATGGTCTTTACCTTCTCTGGACTGTAGTAAATTGTCCTTTCCATTGTCTTCCAGGAATGCTACAAAAAAGATTAGAAAACCAGATTATCAGAATGTTAAAAATCCCTACTGAATCTAAAGACAATCACTGTATTTAGACATTCTGTAAGGAAGCGATCTGAAAAGTTCAGAATACTTTCTTCGGATGGCTTTCACAATGACTGCTAGGATGTGGTTGAGGACCAGACAGCGTTCTACTTTATCCTACAGTATCTTTTTGGTTCACCTCCTGACAGAACCCTCCTCTTCCTCAAATCTTGTCTAAGGGTAGGCATGACGGTGCATGCCTTTATTTCTAGCACTGGGGGTCAGAGGCAAGCAGATCTCTGTGAGTTCAAGAGAGTTCCAGAATAGCCAGGGCTACACAGAGACTGTGTTTCAAACATAACAACGACAGCAAAACTCAAGTCTAAATCTACCTTCACTAGAAGTATGCAAAAACTAGAGCTACTATTTAAATAACACTCAGCTCTAACCATCTTCATAAAGCTGCTAGAAATGGCGCCTGCTTTGGAGTAATTTCTCTATTCTCTTGTGTTGCTGCTACCTTGTAGACCACTGCCATGAACGGCATTCCTAATGAGGTTGAGAATGGCATCCTAATAGATACTATGCAGGAAATACACAGAGTTTTAGTGTAATTGGAGGCATCCAAAAATTATTTATTGATTTATTTTCAGTCACCATATCCTTACTTCCTATTGATTCTTGATCCTATTGCCTTCTTTCCTTCACCAATTAATTCAGACCTCACAACCTCTTACCCAAATCTAAAATTGCACTCAAATATCCCTATTTTCAATCTTAATTCCTCTCCCATCAGACCTTCTCCTTGTTTTGATACTTGTTTTTCTAAAACTCTACTCCAAAACCAGCATTCTTGAAGACAGAATAAACCCTAAACTCTAAGATTTTCTCACTCTCACTCCTCTTCTTTGGATGCTCAATAAATTTGTTAAGATCATCAGACATGATTTCTACCTAAAAGTTCTGCAAACATGATATATAATAAAAAGAGAAAAAAGAAGGAGCAAGCTTTTAGGAAAGGGCCAGACATAAGTTAACAGTGAAGAAATGAGAATAAAGATTGGAGCAATAAACAGTTATGCAATTGATAGCATGAGTCAATGCAAAGGAGAGCTTGGGAGAACAGCCAGGCAAGGAAAGATGCAAAATCAAACGGGGGGATGGTTTTCCATTGAGTATCAGGATTGATCAGGTACTGCCCCATCCACTCTAAGCATCCTAACTGATGAGACCCAGGGATTACAGAATAACTGAAAGCACATTATTTACATCACGACTTTTGAAAATATGATCATTGGGTAAAGTGTTTGCTGCACAAGCAAGATCTGAGTTTGGATCCCTGGAACCCATGTACGAGCCTGGCATGGAGCCTGTACTTGTAACCCCAGCAACATGGGAGTGGAAACAGGTAGATCTCAGAGCTTGCTAACCAGTTAGTCAGATGAAATGGTAAGCTCTAGGTTCAGCTAGAGACTGTCTCAAAAGGAAGGTGGACTTTGATAAAAGATACCCAGAGTCAAGCTCTGCTCTTCACACCCGAGTGTGCATCCACATTCACGTCTGCACACACTCCCCCCGCACCTAAACCCGTTTCTTGCTATAATATAATTATTCATGTTAGATGTCTCAGAAAATAAGATGAATCATAGTTTTAAAAGGAAGAAATCTATTACATAAAAACAAAAGATGCTGTATAATTTCCTTTTATGTGGTGAGTAGAAATTAACACAAATTACTCCTACTACTTTTTTAAGAGAATATTTTGCTGTAAAAGTAGAATAGTTCTTACCTCAAGATGGGAGAGAGCACAATCTGAATAAAATGAGTCTTGGCAACTAATAAACAACAAAAAAAGGGGTCTACTTTTAAAATACAGGTACCAAGATAAAACACATATGCAAAATCAAAATTACCTTTCAAACCATGTTTTTATACTGTGCGCAAATGACTCTCCAGGATACAGCTGATTATTCCTTAGATACAAAAGAATGTCCAGTAGTTTGTCCGAATAGTGATCATCATTTATGTCTTTGCCAAAATCAAAGAAGGCTTTTAAAGTTTCCAGCATAGGAATGAGATTATGACCTACCAATTCCTGATACAAACTCCAGGCCACGTTCACATCCTGATGAAGGAGGGCTCCCTGTATACAGTCATTATAGTTCCTTTTTGAAGGGATCATGACTTTTTTAATGTCTTCTAACAGCAGCAAGGCCTCTCTCCACCTGTCTGAGTGGATTAATCCCCGGATGAGAATGGTGTTAGCTGTAGATTCTAAACACTTGTACTTGGCTTTCATGATTTCATAGACGTCGATAACTTCTGATGTCTGCTTGTGAGAGACACAGAGATACAAATACTTGACGAGTAAATTATACCCTACGATGCCATTGTTCTTTGCTGCGACCCATGCCAGGAGGGACTTAGCTAAATCTACAGGGCTACTGCTGCGCACCATCTGTGAAATGATCCAGTCTTCAAAACTGGCCTTCCCGTTGAAATCCTCTTTAAGTTTATCCCATTCTTCGGAATTCAGGGGTTTAGTTGGAAGTTTGATCGTGCTCCTCACATGTGACGGGGCATGCTCTCTCTGCTGGGGGTTGCTAGTTAAGTGTGACCTCTTCTTAGCTGCCCCGGCAGCAAAATAATGATCAGCAGAACCTTGCCTATTGCTGTCATTTCCTTTCTTGAGTGTTCTTGCCTTGGCAAGCAGCAGATTCATTGCTTTGCTATTTGGAGGGGGCGTGGTTTTGACAGAAAACCATCGGTGCTGGTTCCTGGTAACCCTGAGAAAGAAAAAGACAGGAGAGGTCGCAGGGCCCAGCTCAAAGGAAGGGGTGCTCGTCCAAAGTTTCGGAAAGCTCCGAAAACCAGGCAAATAGAAGGTCATTCTGCAGTGAGTTGAATGAGGCTTAAAAATAAAGCAGCTCCGCTCTGCTATGGAAAATTACGAGATTGGAGGTTGAGGATAGTTGATGCACAATTCTTGAAAAGGAGACTTTGTGTTTCTCCCTTACAAACAAATCACGATTGTGCTTTAGGAGTGATTTAAAGGCAAGTAAAGCATACGAGTTCTCTCCATTAAACAATGATCCCGGGATCTTCAACACCAGTAGAAAGTCCTAAACCAGAAGACCGCACGGGAATCCTGTTACATTCCAATTTTCGAATCTGAGGAAAAAGCACAAGAGGGACCTCTTAGTTTGACTCATGTGCATCACAACGGTCCTGAAGAAGGGCAAGATACCAAGAGAACTAGAACAGGGAAATAAAGTAATAACCTCGACCAGGAACCACCAACCGCAGCCCCACCAGCAAAAAAAAAGTCTAGGGTCCCTTGCTCTTTACATTTTCTACAAGCCTTAAAACGCCTCAAAGAAGAGGGAACAGGGGGACGCAACATAAACATCACAGGGAAGGAAGTGAGGTCCAGAAAGAACTTAGACTTAACTGTATGGAGGGCCGACAAAAGAAGTTCCCTTCATTCAACAACTCACCACGCCACGCATGCTTAACGTAACCATAAATGCGGCGAAAACTACAGTACCCACAAGGCACCGCGCTGAATGAACCGCCAGGGCCTCAGTGGCTCGATTTCAAGCATTCTATTGAGTCTGACGAAGAAAAACAAAAACAAAAAAAAGCAAGGTAATTTTGAAGCTTTTAGTATCCAAGAGGGCTGGAGATGACTGCGGAAGCTTCTATTACATCTTTGGAGACTGTCAAGGCTTCCAGAGCGAGAACGAAATGTGACGAAAGTGCTTTTCCCAAGTCGGAAAAGCCAATGGATTTCTGTATCCTGCGGTGCGCACGCGCCAAAGGCCCGCTTCCAAGAACTCACGCGGGCTTCTTATTGGCCTTTAAGATCGGGTTTGGTGAGCCGGGATACTACCACAAGAAGAATAATTTTTCATCTATTTCACGTCTGCTTTTCGCCCCTGCTAGCGTGATCGCCGGGTCCGGAACAGATACAGCATTTGAGCTTTTGCCTCTAGAGCCACGGCTTCCGCCCGTGTCTAAGATGGCGTCCCGGCGTCCTTCTTAACTTCCACCTGCCTCGGTGGCGTCTGACGTCGGAGCTGGTAGTGGGTGGAGCGGTTAACAACCCGCAAATGTGGGGTCCTCTGAGCGGGAGTCAGCCATGGACTGGAAAGACGTTCTCCGCCGGCGCTTAGCGTCGCCCAACACGGATCCAAAGCGTGAGTTCTGGAGGGACAGCCCGCCAGATAGCCCGCCCTAGGCCAAGAGGTGGTGGGTGGCGGAGCGGGTGAATAGGGCGGGGAGGAGGTGGTGCGAGTGACATTTTCCGCGTCTGGTAAACTTACCTGACAAAAGAGAGTGAGTGGAGTGTGCTTTCAGCGGTCCGCGGAGGGGTGACTCAAACTTTCCTGGTAAATCGAAAAGCGCAACCGTGGCACCCTTTTTCCACCATCTTAGGCTTATGCGGAATAACTGAGAACCTTGGTGACCTTCAATCTTACCAAGACCTATTCATCCTTATAGCCTCCCCGCCTCGAGACAGGGTCATTCTTGACTTACTGACCCTCCTTGCCCCAGTTTCCCTAGTGCCTGCCGCCTTTTAACTCTCACTTTTCACATACCCCTCCATTTTAAATTTCATCAATCTGTTTTCCATTGTTCGTTCCCCGGTCCTTCACACTTTGCTTGCCACTAAGTCTGGTTAAATCCTTCCAGTTCCACACAAACACCCAGGCAGCTGAAATATGGGCTAAAGGAAAACAGGACCTAGAGAGATGGCTCGGCCATCAAAGGCTAGACTGACAACCCAAAAGAAAAACAGAACCATGTTGAGTTCTCACTTAGAATCCATGTCTGCTAAACTAAAGTATATTTTAGTCGCATCTGCAGGAAGAGCATTTGCTCTTCCACACTTAATTCCTCTCATCCTCCCAAATCTCCAGTGTACCCTCCCCATTGCTCACTGTAGTTGGTGTACTTGTTTTCAAATACATATCTCGATGAGGACTTAGAGGCAGTTGAAGGAGAACCTCAACTCCTTCCAGTTACCATTTTCTCAGATGCTAGGTATTTATATATCCAGCCTTCACCTTTAACTTGAATTGTCACCTTAAAATGAATTGTCACCAGGCAGTGGTGGCACAGGCCTTTAATCCAAGCTCACGGAAGGCAGAGGCAGATGGATGTCTGAGTTCCAGGACAGCCAGGGAGGGCTACACAGAAACCCTGTCTTTAGAAAAGAATTATCTGTACTCCTAGTAGAGCCCCTCCAGTCCCTCCTTAGCTTACATCCCTTCTCATAGATCCACTGACTTCTCTTCAGTTTGATCCTCTCATATATTAGTGGCTTTTCCTTTTCTCCTCCATCATTTCCCTTATCACTCACAAACATGTCATAATACATGCCTGTGTGCATGTATGTATACCACGTTTGTGCAGTGTCTGCTGAATGAAAATGAAGATGTGACTTCTAGGTATGGTTGAGGAGACAGTCTTATTGTAGATATGAGTGAGAGTTCAGCCAGAGGCATCTGGAAGGCTCGAGACTGAGTATGGCCAGCAGAATAGACCGGGCCACAAGAGGGAAGAGAGGAAGAGGAGAGAGCTGGGGGCAGGCAGACCAAGAGTGCACATGGGCGCCAAGAGCAGAGTCACAGGAGCATCATAGCCATGTGGATGAGTTCTATAGGATTGGAAGCTGGAGGAAAGGAAGCCCAGCCCCTTGGCTGGAGACCTTTAGGGTAGGGGCAAGGTGAGAAGTCCCCTAAGGGGTCACAGGTACTGGGTAATGCTGAGAGCTGTCCTGAATCAGCTTTGAAATGATAATAGGCACTTCAGTTAGCTGTTTGTCCCTAAGCTTCTTTGAGACCAAACACCTGCAAAGGCCAGAAGAGGGCGTTGGATCCTCTGGAACAGGAGTTACACTTGGTTGTGAGCTGCATGTGGGTGCTGGGAAACAAACCCAAACCCTCTACAAGAGCAGCAAACCTACTGAGTTTTACTACTTTTAAACCTACTGAGTCATCTCTCCAGCTCCCCACTAATGTTTGCCACATTTCTTTTCACCTTTACTAGGGATGCTGCTACTGCGCCATGGGTGTATTGCAAATTATCTAGATTGTGTGGATAGTATTAATAGTTCCCCCTTAAGGCTATTGCTGTCAGCGTAGTAGATCCCATCCATGCGGCAAATCTCCTTTGCCTACGCAAGGGTGTGTTCTTAAGGATAGCCCGTCACCTGTTTCATCAGGCTTTCTTAATCATTTTCATTAGCAAATATACATGCTGGTATTTTTCCCAGTTGAGAAACGTTCTCAGGCCAGGTACATACCTGTAGATACCATCTCTCCAGAGGCAGAAGCAGGAAAACGAATGCAAGTTCAGTGCTAGGCTAGTCTATAAATAGTTCCAGGTCAGCCAGGAATACCAGTCACACCTGTCTCAAAAAAAAGAAAAGAAAGCAAAAACAACTTTCTTGTATGAATTCCCTACTTCTAGCTATACCTTAATATTTTGTTTCTCTTATAGCAACACTCTAAAACTTCGTGGCTAAAACTGCTCTTGTCTATTATTTCTGCTTGTGAAGAATCATTAGTGACCTCTTGATTAGTGACCTTTATTTGTGAAATTTTGCAATTTTCTCCTTAGTACCAAGCCATACTAAAGAAACTGTAGGCTTGGTTCAAGGTTAAAGGTTAACATGACAAGTATAAAAACTGCCCTGAAAAGTGAAGTGCTGAAGAATCAGTCCCTGGCATCATCTCTGGAAGAAAATTAGACACAAAAATGGTTTTGAGAAACTAGATGGCAGAATCGAAGAACCCAGTGAGGCTGGAGTGTAGATAAGGCCCGAGGCCCTGAGTGGTCAGAGGGGATCTGGAAGTGTGTTAGAGCTTATGCTTTCGGGAGGGAGCTGGCAGAGCTGTGACCTAACCATGGTCACTCTCATCTGTAATCTCAGCTCTTGAGTGGCTGAGACACAGGGTTTATCACAAGTTCGAGGCCAGCCTGAGGGACAGAGTGAGACCCTGTTTAAAACAAATAAGCTTGGGAATCTGGAGGAGGAGCTCAGGGGAGAGTGCTTGCATAGTGTGCACACTTCCCCGGGATTTGAACCTCAGTAAATACTGTCTCCACCAATGTTTACCCTAAAGGAAGAAAAATGGCTCTATGAGAAAGTTGCCTGTCAACAGCAGGCAGGTTGAAGGACAATAGAGCACTGAGTTTTGAGCCTCAGACAGTTTTGTTCTTTGTTTTTTTCTTAAAGAGGAACCGTGGTCATGAGGCCGAAATTGTACAAGATCTGGGACTGTGCCTGTTTTGCTTCCTCTAGCCACAGTGTCCAGTACGGGACTTGTACAGCAGGTGCTTGGGTGTTTCAGTTCCTGTTTCTGGCACAGAGAGTTGAACCAAAGCTCTGTGTATGCTTCCTAAGCACTCCACCACTGACCTGTCATCCTAGCCCTAGCAAACACTTTTGGTAGGATGAATTGAAACACCTCAAGGGTTTTTAAATGAGACAGTAACTTGAAGAGGCAAGCTTCAGTGCTAAATACAAGTACAGGGAACACACTGATTCTCAATGCATTGGACAGTTCAGTGACTGAAAGGAGGCTAGGTGAGTAGAAGGCTGTATTTCAAGTTAGTATGTTCGGTGTCTAAGCACAGTGTTGAAGGCCTATTTGCCACTGCAGATATTTTAACTAGACTTTAATGTATAGGCTGTCCTGAGAAAAATAATATTTGGTGTTTGTGCTCTTCTTACCTTAATTTTTTTCCTGTGTTGTTACTAGGGAAAAAAAGCGAACAAGAATTAAAAGATGAAGAAATGGATTTATTTACCAAATACTATTCTGAATGGAAAGGAGGTAGCAAAAACACAAAAGAATTCTATAAGACCATTCCCCGGTTTTATTACAGGGTAAGTGATGTCTAAGTGGTGTTTCTGCATCTGTAAATGAAATGTAATTTCAAAAGTGCAACCCAAAGCATATATTTTTATAGTATATTCAATTACATTGAATATTTTTATATTTTATTACACTTGATTTATCACTATGATAAAACACTTTGAATCCACTAAGATCTTGGACCAATAAGTTGGTACAAGAAGGCAAAGTTATTACTTCCCCTTTTTTGAGCTATAGGCTCTTCTAATTTTTATTATAGAGATTAGTAGTGAGTATGCTATTTGGTGATATAGTCTCAGCAGGCATGCTGACTTTACCCAGACTGTGAAGCTAGTTCTATTTAATTTGATATTGACATAAGGTGACTTTTGGAATGTGCTTTTAGTTGCCAGCGGAAGACGAAGTCTTACTACAGAAGTTAAGAGAGGAATCTAGAGCCGTATTTCTACAGAGGAAAAGCAGAGAACTCCTAGATAATGAAGAATTACAGGTACGAGTGGAGTCAAGTGGCTTTAGATGTTGCCCATTTCTTTCGTGCAGAAGTTTGCTGTGTCTCTTGAATTATCGCTACAGAGTAGTTTTCTGAAGATGTGTGTGTGTGTGTGTGTGTGTGTGTGTGTGTGTGTGTGTGTGTGTGTGTGT
>PVIU01012601.1:0-59315 GCA_004026605.1 Ondatra zibethicus | reverse complement strand
CTATCCAATCCTGAGGGTCCTGGTGTCCACAGGCTTATCTGCAGCCAATTGAGGTTCGAACCGTGTCCTTTTTCCCTATATAAGCAGCCTCCATTTGGAGCTCGTCCCTTTCGCATCCCCTTCGCCCCTTTGTCCCCTTCGCCTTCCCCTCTCACTTCTGCACTCCCTACCTTTTGCTTTCCCTCCCTCTTTTCCCCGTAAAACTTTCAACCGAGAGGCTCTCTAAATAAAGCGTGATACGGGAAGAATCCTGAGTGTGGTTGTATTCCTGCTGGTCGGGGGTCGACTAGAATTATGGGTGTTGTTTGCTTCCTTTAGTTGTGGTTTACCTTCTAGTACTTTCTGTAAGGCTGGTTTGTGGCTACATATTGCTTAAATTTGTTTTTATCCTGGAATATCTTGTTTTCCCCATCGATGGTGAAAGAAAGCTTTGCTGGGTATAGTAGTCTGGGCTTGCATCCATGGTCTCTTAGTTTCTGCAGCACATCTATCCAAGACCTTCTGGCTGAAAAGTACTATTTTAAACTAAAGAGAATAGCAAATCAGTTGCTACTATATGCATGACCTATTAAGAGTTATGTTCAGCCTCAATATTTGTTGAGAAATGGATTATCAAAATTTCAAATTTCTGTTGCTGGAGAGAGTGATCAGTGATAAAGAGAACATGAATCTAAGCTCACTTCCACCATTCTCTGAAGTCTGACAGGCGTCTAAAACATTAGCTGGTGGTGATCAGATGCCTCTAGGCTCTGCAGGCATCTGCACTCACTTGTAGATACCCATTACCCACAATATCTATAATTTCAAAGTAATCCCTTATTATTTTTTCATATTTCTTTGGAAGTTTTGGCTTGCTAGTATAAAGTCCTAGAACACATTCATTTAAAATATCACAAAAAATAAATAAGATATAACTGTCAAATTAGTAGCAAAATTAAAGTATTCTATGAAATTACATAGGTCTATTTTGCACAATGGTTAGTGACTTCACATAGGAAACACTCCTGAAAACGTCAAAAATGCAATTCCCAGTGTATGAAAGGGTTAACAAGTGGCCTAAGAAAATATTAATATTATTATCTTAGTGAGCAAAGTCTTTTGAAATAAATTTATTACCATAGAAACAATAAAAGTCATTTGTATAACGTGAGATGGTTTGTGATATGCTGTAAATTTTGAAGTAAAGTGGAAGGGTATATAATGTTACTTGTAAATTTATAAAACTGGCATCCAGAGGCATTATTAAATAAATAGGCATTATTTTTAAAAAATCCCAGTTGTTTGATTTTGTGGAAAAAGTGTCTAGTTCTGGCTATGTAGTAGGATTCATTTAGGTAAATTTAAAGATACAGGTTTCTGGTTTTCTGAATGAAAAAAATCTCCACAGGCTTATATATTTGAATGCTTGATACCTAGTTGGTGGAACTATTTGGAAAGGATGAAGAGGTATGGCTTTGTTGGAGGAGGCATGACAGTTGGGGTTGACTGAAATTTCAAATCCCATGCCTTGAAATTCTGAGTTAGCTTTCTCTCCACCTCGCGTTGGTTGTCTCAAGATACAATCTCTCAGCTACTCTCCAGATGCCTGCTGCTGTGCTCCCTGTGGCAGGGGTCATGGGCTCACCCTCTCAAACTGTAAGGAAGCACCCAAGAAACTCTTCTATAAGTTGGCTTTGTCATAGTGTCTCTTCACAGCAATAAAAATATAATTAAAACAGCTGTATTTTCTCTTCTAGTAAAGTATACCATTTAAAAATATAGATAAAATATAAAGTTGTTTTTGAAAATCATTCTCATTGTGGAAAATGAAGAAAAATCACCTGCCTTCTTTGCAGTTCTCCCCCAGAATGTGAAAACAGAAATCTACAAAATTTCACCAAAACTTGAGCAGTTTCTTCCACAGCTACAGTATACCTACAGAAACAGGGAAGAATGAAAGTCTATCATATGGGACTCACAGAGGCCTCTCACTTTCACTGATGAATTTCAGTATAGATACTTATATTAAGTAAGACTGCCTGACTCGGAGCAGCACTGTTGGAAAAATATTGTACCCTCAGTGTTGCTAACCAGCTACTCTCATGAACATTTTTGTATCTAATTAAAGATAGAATGGAATTTTGACAAAACACTAAATTTTGAGAAAACAAAAATCAAAATGATTCTCTCATTTACCCTGCACTGATGCTTCATAGAAGAATTAACAAAAAAAATCAGGGACAAATATTAACTTCATGGGACTATTAACAAGGGATCTTGTGGTGGCCTTTGCCTAGTTCTTGACACTTAGCTCCTAAAGTGATGTCAGAGTTTCTGTTGTCTAAGTGAGGAGGGTAAGAAACAATATTGCAGTAATGAGGCATACTTTAGGGTATGTCTGGGAAGATTATCCCTGAGGGTTAAACCGAGGTGAAAAGACAAACCATGAATGCTGCTAAAACCATTCCGTGAATTGGACTCTCGACTGAATGAAATGGGGAATAGAATAAAGCCAGCAGAGATCCAGCATCGCCTTCTCTCCCCTTTAGATCTGCTAAGATGTGAACAAACAGCCTCAAATTCCTGTGGACACAGCTGGGATGAACAGTGCTCACAAACTCTGAGTCTGAATAAATGTTGGTTGCCTTTAGTTGCCTTGTAAGCTACGTGGCTACTGTAACAAGAGTTCCTAATGTGGTGCAAACTTCACTTTAATCATGAGAGCATATAGCATCATTTAGCAGTATCCTAGTGGAAGTATTTGACCACAGTTTGAAACATACTTTTTATTTAGTATTTATTGATACAGTCTGGAGTGACAAATTTACTTCATTGTATATATTCCATTTAATTATTGTCATTTTGATCAAGTTTTCAATTATTTTTTCCTTTTCACTTTGGCTCCACCCTTATTTGACCTGACCTTATTGTGATTAGTTTAGAATAGAATAGGAAGGAATGATATATAATAATTAGAATGGAATAGAATAGTACATCACTATAAAACTTTCATAACAAACTGTTAAAAAAATCTGTTATCTCAGCAAGTTTGCTTTTGACCCATAACTGCTGTGACTGCTACAATTATTGATATGGGAACATGTGGATTTCTTTGAGAGCCATAGTGGGTTTCTTTGCTCTGTACTTTGTTTGAAACTTGACATCCCAGGAGCTCAGTGATCACCAAAGTTGCCCTCAGGTAGAAGCCTTTAGGCGCTTGTTTCTCCAGTTTCTCTCTCCTTGGCAATAATCAAATTAAAAACTATTTAAATGGATTCCCAGTTTATCTGAGTATTAGGAATAGAAAGGGTGATACAGCCTGAACCATTGTTGGACAAGAGTGCAGAAAGAAAAGACTGTGTCCTCTAGTAACGTGTAGATAGAAATCTCTACTGATAACCTTGTATCTACGCACAATTTAGTATACATATGTTTAAAATACATTGTTCTATGGAAAACAGGGTGCAATCGAGAAATGATTATATAGCATAATACACCAGTCAAAATAAAGAACCACCCAAACTACTTGAATTAGTAACAAGCCATTTGTGTCTTTAGATCAGTGGTTCTCAACTTATGGATCACAACCCCTTTTTAGGTTGCATACTAGATATCCTGACTATCAGATATTTACCTTATGATTCATTACAACTGCACAACTACATTTATGAAGTAGAGACAAAATAACTTTATGGTTGGAGGTCACCACAACATGAGGCACTGTATTAAGGGTCACAGCATGAGGAAGGTTGAAACCACTGCTTCAGACCATATAAAATGAAGACCTGAACAATAACCAGGTACCTGTAGGATCTTCACTGCTATAATCCACTATTAATCATGATTGTATATCCTTCTTTTACTTATTATACCATTTTTTTTTCCAAACAAGTTTTCTTGCCTCTTTTCTAAATTTGGAGAGCCCTTTTTTGTTTTCAGTTCTTTGTATAAGAGGCTAAGAACATGGAACACCTGTCCTAGACCACAACTGCCATAACATTGGGAAAAACATCCAGGGAATAAGAGAGTAATTTATCTCTTCACTATTTAAATGTCCCAGGGTGTGGCTTCCCCACCATACAAAATGGGGATGGCCACAGTGTGAC
Source organism: Ondatra zibethicus (assembly GCA_004026605.1). NCBI lineage: Eukaryota > Metazoa > Chordata > Mammalia > Rodentia > Cricetidae > Ondatra > Ondatra zibethicus. The sequence continues at coordinate 55,230 of PVIU01012601.1, read as the reverse complement.
ATTCCTCACCAGCTCTCTCCTTTGCTTGAGACAGTAAATGGCAGTGAGGGGCAGTAAAATCTTGGACAAGAAAAACCTCCCTACCCTTCTCTTAATATTGTGTCCCTCTCTTACCCAGTTTCTAACTCTTGCAGCTACCCAAGAGTTTAAAAACCTGTTTTCCTCTTTTCAGCCTCACGGAAATATGAAATAATTATTATAACTTTTATTGTTTTTAAAATACAAACATGAAGAATGCGATTTATTGCTTGTACTGTGGTTTCTCTTGAGTAACTCATATACTGGCCTGCAGAAAAAAAAAAGCAGGTCATTAAAAGAAAATTTAAAAAGTTCAGTAATGCAGTGGCTATAGGTTCTTCTCCCAAGGTCTACAACTTCACTAATCATGTGTAGTTGGCAAGGCACAGTATCAGACACAGTTTTCTCTTTGATGAAAGGGTCCTATGTCTAAGAGGAGAGGTCTTGGTTACTGTCAATGTATGTGTGACACTATTGCACCCTTAGGGTTTTCATGACATGCTTATTATTGATGTGATTCATAGGTTTTATAGGTGGCTAGGACTGTTGGCTATATCCCTCTTTAGGAAGCTTCCGTGGAGATTTGGGTACTATGAAAACCAGTCTACAGGGAGGAGGCTCAGCTCTATCTCAGGGCACCCTGGGCCTTCTTTCTAAAGTTCATGGTGTCCTCAACAATATGAACTTTTTACCATATCAACAAAGGACAATATCAATAGTTTGTAATGGTTTGGGAGTCTCTTGGACAGCCTTGACCTAAAACTCACAAGAAAGCTTTGTATGCCTAGTGAAGGCATTAATGTTAGATGGGCTTTAGCTCTTTCTGGAACATTATTAGCCTAAATGAGAAAATTTTATTTAAACTACATATGTATATTTATATACAGATTTGCAAGTGTTGAAGGAATTTTTATGTAGATCATTAATAGTATGGTTCTTTATGCCTTTATAAGGCATCCTTACTGTTATTTTGCCCTTCTCCCTCCTTCTGCATTTATCTTTTTCCTCTTTCTTATCTAGAGCCTTCCTCTCTTGCCTGCTTCTCTGACAATTTTACTAAACAGGTTAATTCTTAACTATATTGTACCTATTAGTCCTTTTTACCTACATATAAGTGTAGTCCTCTTCCTTCAGCAAGAAACTTTTCTTTGCAAAAGATATAGCTCATTACAGAGAGTCACAAACAATAAAAAATGAAGAGTTGTGAGTTAAGACCCAGTAGGTACATCTACAAAACAATTCAGTCACCGAAGTTTCAAGAAAAAAGAAAGGTCAGAAATTTGTATCAGCCAGAGGACTAGAGAGTTTGTTGCAAGACTGTGTCTCCCAGTAGTATCAGAAGCTACAGCCATCTGAATCTAAAGGTAGCAGGAAGAGAGTGAGCCGCTAGACCTGGCTTGAGCCTTTGAAATCTCCAAGTTCAATCCCTAATGACACACTTCCTCCAACAAGGCCACACCTATTCCACCAAGGCCACAGTACTCCAACAAGGCAACACCTCTAATAATGCCACTTCCCATTAGGCAACAGGGATTGTCTTCATTGAGACCACAACAGCACACATGCTCCATTCTCTTTTTTTAATTAATGTATATTGAGCTCTGCATTCCGCTCCCCTCCCTGCCTCTCCCCTTCCCCTCCAATCTTCCCCCAAGGTCCCCATGCTCCCAATTTACTCAGGAGATCTTGTCTTTTTCTACTTTCCATGCAGATTAGATCTATGTATGTCTCTCTTAGGGTCCTCATTGTTGTCTAATTCTCTGGGAATTAAAACAAAATAGAACCTTTCTTCCCTCTTTGCCCTTATTCAGTAATCTAAATTGGGATTAAGCAATTAAGTTCCCTATTTTTTGCCTTTTGCCTATGCAACAAGAAATGTTCAGGTCTCTGAATGGAAAGCTTCTAATACAGTGGCTCCAGGTTCGCCTTCCTTGCAGGAAGCCCTAAACGATTAGTTAATCATTCAGCATAGAAATATACATGGAGATTCTTAAGGGCATTTTCTCACAGACTTTCTCCTTTGCTGGCTTCTTGGTCTGCCGCTCCTTGCCACTTATCTTGTAGTCGGCCCAGCTCAGACTTCTGTAGGTAAAGGTTTTACAACCTGACCAGTTCAGACTCAATTTTTAATAAGATCTGATAAACTCTGAACAATAATTTTGGTTCTTGATCAACTTTAATCATGCTGCCCACTGTCAGTCTTGCTTCTTTTGAAAATATATGTGAACCTTTGTTTTCAATTCTTTGGAGAAAAGGCTGAGAATCTAGATACATTCTTTGGATAAAAGGTGGAGAATCTAAAAATATCTAGTCCATTTGTACCAGAAGTTCTGCTAAATCTAATTCTAAAACATGCCGCAGTACAAATTCACTAACAGATCCATTTAGGAGCTACCTGAAAGGACCACAAAATTATGTTAAATAGTTTAAACAGTATAACACTTGTGTACTAAAAATACACTCCTTACTAATCATAACACCCATCAAAAAGGAGATAAATATATGGAGATTTTTTTCATTTTAAGACTAAGAAGTAAAATTCATTCAGATGGCTAAGACAGAAAGTAATTGTAAAATTTAGAGGTAAGTAAATATTTGCTCAAAAATATCATTATCAGGTGTGGGCTACCTAGTTCTGTTCAAACTGATTGAGCTAGTTGGTTTTCCTCTTCCTCCGTATCATTCCTTCTTTCTTCCCTCTCCCCATCCCCTTCCTCCTCCTTCTTTCTCCTCTATCTTTTTCTCTTTCTCATCCTCCTCTTCTTCTTTCTATGATACAAGGTCTCATGTATCCCAGTCTAACAAACTTCAAACTGCTTTGTAAGTTCCAATGGCAAGCAGGGGACTCTCTTTGAGCTGTTGGCCAGGAAAGCTTCAGTGGCTTCTTAAACAACATAGACAATTGTCACTGCTCTTTATTTCCCACCAGAAATAAATGGCAAAGCCGACACCACTTATTTCTGATATTGGACACAAATTTTCAAGCTTGTCCCTGACTTGCAATTTAATCTCTGTTGGCTAGTGTTCATAAGGTCAGAATGTGCTACTCAAGATGCTGAGGTAGAAGCAGTTATCTGTGTTGAATGGTTATGAACCCTATGAATGATAGAACCAACCTGATGGTAAGATACTCCAACTGGTATAGTAATACCATGACTGTTTGGGGTGGAGGTTGTTACCAATGGTCTTCTGATAGCTTTGAGGCTTATCTGATAGCTTTGAGCTTCGTGTGAAAGAATTCACGTCTTTTACTGTAAATCCAGTTAGAGCCTATGACTGGGTAGGTCATAAGCCAGAAGAGAAACTACTAACTGTGCTTCGCTTAGTAGAAAATGTAGTCAAAGTGTTTGTTTATATTTTTGTTTATACTCAGAGGCTGACATTAATCTCAGTCTTGATCAAGGCAACTTCTTTTAGCAGTGGGAGATTTTTATCACTCTATAGGAAGTAGGGCCTGGGAAATGGGGACGATAAATAAGTAAAGTAAACTAAAGTAGCATGCAATAGCCAACATTGTTCAGAGCATCCAACAATTTATACTCTGAGGGTTGAGAGAATCCACATGCATAGAGTGTATAATCATCAGGGCAAACCAATTGTGACTGACAAGCCAAAGGCAGCATAAACATGTTTTTCTATAGAAGCACTTACACAAAAAATAATAGGTTGGTTGTAATGAACATTTTGAAGTAAACTCACTTCTATCCAGTATACCTGGGAGGGGCATGAAAATGCATTCCATGAACAATGGCAATGTTTTGGTGAAACTGAGGTCACAAGACTCTTGTTTTCTCACAAGCAACAATCCTCCTTACATAACTCAATTTTTGGACCATATTTAGATAGGCAATGATTAATATACAGACTTATAACAGGCCAAAGAGCTGAGAACAAGTTAGTATTGAATGCTCAGTCTTAAATAGGACATTTATATCACCACACTAGTGTTTAAGCGACATACTAGAATAGGCAGTGGAAAGATCATAAGAGCAAGATGGTGGGAGAAATACTATGAAATTCCACTGTTTTCTGGATCTGACATTGTTAATTATAATTGAAACACCTAGTAGTTGTGGCTACCATCATAAGACCTTACTAATTTAAGCCCTTCAACATCCCATCTTCCATGGAAGATTTCATAAAGATTTACTACTCACTGTAGTGCTTTTATTACTCAGAGAAAGGAAGTAAGTTTCTTTCACAATAGTGATGTAGATGTCTGTGCTGTGTTAAACAGTTTTCTTCCCATGTTCATAACATAAACATCTCTAAACAGAGCAATTCTGTAGATGGAGATTTCTGTCCCACTGAGTTCCGCAGCCGTTCTGTCCCAACAAAACACACAGAGGCTTATATTTGTGATTATGAAATGGTTAGTCTGTTGATGCAGGCTTATTATTAACTAGTTCTTACAACTTAAATTAACCCATAATTCATATTCTAAGTTTAGCTACATGGCTTGGTATCTTAATCAGTGAGGCATTCTCATCTTGCTGCCTCTGCATCTTGCTGGTAACTGCAGACTGAACCTTTCCTCTTTCCAGAATTCTCCTAGTCTGGTCACCTGGCCTATACTTCCTGCCTGGCTACAGGCTAATCAGTGTTTTATTAAACCAATACAAGTGACAAATCTTTACAGGATACAAAAGCATTATCCCACAGCACAACTCACACATATACACACAAGATACAAAACAAAGAGGAGGCATTTGGAAGCAAGAACAGTACCAGTAGGAGTGGAAGGTAATGAAGGGTGATTAAGGTGAATCTGAACATAGTACATTGTACATATATATTACTATCAAAAATATAATTATATATGTACTGTAAATATGAAACATCAGTATATTAATTTTTTAGTTTGACCAATTTCCATGTAAATATAATACATCTTTAACTCTCTTATTTCTCTCCATTTTTATTAGTCCCCTTCATATCTCTACCTTTCTTGGTCCTAAGTTTGCAACCTTTAGGTTTGTTTTATGATTTGTTTAGTTTAACAAGTGCTATCTGTTCAAATGAAGTAATGATTTTCTAGCTCCCAAAATCCAGCAATTTTTACGAAGTTCTTAATGTTTGCCAAATATGATTTCATTTTTCCAAAACAGTATTGCAAGTCATTAGAATTCAGTTTTGATGATCACCAATCTACATATACAAGAAGAAATGTATGTTCCTATTATGTAGTGCTTTAATAAATAAGATGACTTGTATGCAAACATATGTATATGTATGTGTATGTTCCTATGTGTGGTCATTTGTGTTTATGTTGGTGTACATTCATATGCATGCATAGGTTTATTAAGATCATGGGTCAACCTCTGGAGTCAACTGGTTTGCTAATTTATTACTTTTTTATTTCATTGCTAGATTCTAAAACCAGGTCTTCATAAATATAAGGCAAGCATTTTGCAAATGAACTATATCAAAAATCCTTAACATATTCTTCGTCAAACTATTTGGACACTATATCCTTAGCATAACGATCAAATAACATACTTAAATTGATAGAAGATTGAATAAGAAATAACAAGCATAGTTATTCACTTTTGAGTAAAAATTTGCTTTGCTTCCTGCCATTAAGGTCCTGCCTTTGATACATGCCCTGACTTCCTTGAATGATAGCCTATGATGTGGAACTGAAAGCTGAAATAAACACATTTTCCCCAAGTTGTTTTTGACCGTAGTATTTTATCACAGTAGTAGAATCCCTAACAGAAAAACAGAAATTTTGGGGTAAGAGTTGGGGTTAGGATAGGGCTTTTATTGGAGATAGCTGTTATATAACAGCATCAATAAAACTTCTGAAGAATTGCAAATGAACCCAAGGATAAAAATCATATGATCTTTTTTTAACATTAAAAATTGATTTTCTTCTCATACAATATATCTCAAGCACAATTCCACTCCTGCATTCCACTCCTCCCAGCTTTTCTCACCTCCCTTTTTCCCCAGATCATTCTTCTGCCTTTCCTTGTCAAAAATGAACAGGCCTCCAAGAGCGAAAATGTTTCTATGACATCTAATCCCAGGATTTGGGAGGCAGAGAGAGGCAGGTGGATCTCTGAGTTCAAGGTCATTCTGGTCTTCAGAGTGAGTTCCAGGACAGCCCAAGCTACTCAGAGAAACCATGTTTTTTTTTTTTTTAAAAAAAAAAACAACTAAATGCATTCAATAAACAGGTTGGGAAAAAATTAACAAAATAGATTTCAAACAAAAACTAATTAAAAGAAATAGAGAAGGAAACTATTTATTCATCTAAGGAAAATCCATCAGGATGACATTTCAAGTGTAAACATCTATGTCCCAAATTTAAAGACATTCAAGTTCATAAAAAAAAAGAACTACTACAGCTTAAACCACATGTAGTCACTTACACACTGATAGTGGGCAACCTCAATATCCTACTTCCATCAATAGATAGGTCACACAGACAAAAACTAAACAGAAAAATGCTGGACCTAACAGATGTTATAAACCAAATGCATCTAAGAGATAGTTACAGAACATTTCACCCAAAGATTAAAGAATATACCTTCTCTCTACCTCATGGAACTTCCTCCAAAATTGACCACATACTCAAACATGAAGCAAGTCTTAACAGATGCAAGAAAATTGAAATAATTCTCTGCACTCTATCAGACCACCACAAATATCAACTTGATATCAATAACAACAGAAGCAACTGAAAACTTACAAACTCATAGAAACTGAACAAGTCTCTGCTGATTGAAAAATGTATCAATACAGAAATGAAGAAATAAATTAAAGACTTTCTATAATTGAATAAAAATTAATATGCAGCATGCCCAAACTTATGGGATACAATGAAAGTTGTTCAAAGAGATAAGTTCACAGTACTAAGTACCTATATAAAAACAAACAAACAACAGTTAAATCAGAATCAAATCAGCAATTTGAGAAGACCCATTTTCCCTACAGAAATAGAAACAATCATTAGTAGTCTTCCAACCTAAAATAGGAAGTCCAGGACAAAATTCTATCAGACTTTCAAAGAAGAGTTAACACCAATACACATCAAATTATTCCACAAAACAGAAACAGAAGGTACATTGTCCAACTCATTTTATGAAATCAGTTACCTTGCTATTCCAACCACATAATGATCAAACAAAAAAAGGGAATTACAGACCAATTTTCTTCATGTATATAGATATAAAAATACTCAATGAAATGCTTGTGAACTGATTCCAGGAGCACACAAAAAAAGGTATCAGCCATGACCAAGTAAACTTCATCCCAGTGATGCAGGGATGGTTAAATATATGAAAATCAGTCAATGTAATCTGCGGTATAAACAAAATTAAAGACAAAATCCCCATGATCATCACATTGGATATAGAATAGACCTTTAAAAAAATCCAATACCTCTTCATTATAAAAGTCTTGGAGAGATTAGGGATACAAGGGGCATACATATAAACATAATAAAGGCAGATTACAGCTAGCCCATAGACAGCACCAAATTAAATGGAGAGAAGCCCAAAGTAATTCCACTAAAATCAAGAACACAATAAACTTGTCTATCCTCTATATACCTATTCAATATAATGCTTGCAGTCTTAGCTAGAGCAATAAGGCAACTAAAGGAGATCCAAGGGATAAAAACTGGAAAGGAAGAAGTCAAAGTATTGTTATTTGCAAATTATATAATAATATACATAAGTGACCCTAATTAAACCAGAGAACTCCTACAGCTAATATACACCTTCAGTGAAGTAGCTTAATACAAGTTTAATACACATAAATTATTAGCTCTTGTATGTACAAATGACAAAAGCACTGAAATCGAAAACAGTGAAACAACACCTTTCACAAAGTTTCAAATAATATAAAATATCTTTAGGTAACTCTAACTGAGAAAGTTAAAGGCTTGTTTGATAAAAAAATTCAAGTCTTTGAAAAAAATTGCAGAAGATATCAAAAGATGGAAAGATCTCCAAGCTCATGGATCAGTAGAATTAACATAGTTAAAACTAGCCATTGTACCAAAAGGAATCTACAGATTCAATGCAATCCTGATTTGTTGGTGTACAAAAGAGTAAATGGAGTATAACAAAGGTTTATTCATCTGGGGATAAACTCACAGAAAGAGTAGCAATCTGCAGTCTTGTAAGCATTGGGAACTGGAACGGAGTCCAGCAGGCAAGAGGCCTGCACATGGTTTTTTTTTGTATTTATTGTCTGCATTTATAATACACAAGGCCACGCCCAAAGTGGACTGGTATCTTGAAGGCTATTGACTGAAGGAGTTCCCACAGCACTGATTAATATTCCAACATAATTCTTGACAGAGATTGAAAAGATAATTCTCAACTTCATATGGAAAAACAAACAAACAAAAACAGGATAGGTAAAACAATCATGAACAGTAAAAGAACTGTTGGAGGTGTTACTATTGCCAATTTTAAGTTGTAATATAGAACCGTAATAATAAAAACAACATGGTATTGGCATAAAGCAGATATATTAGTCAAAAAAATTGAACTGAAGTCCCTAAGATAAAACTACACACCTATGAGCATCTTTTTAAAAAAAAAAAAATACAGAAGTCAGAAACACACTAGAAAAAGGCAGCATCTTCAGCAAATGGTACTGGTCAAACTGAAAGTTTACAGGTATAAGAATGCAAATATATCCATAATTCACTCTGCACAAAACTCAACCACAAATGAATCAAAGACATCAGTGAAAAAACAGATACACTGAATCTTACAGAAAAGGAAGTGTAGAATAATGAACTAATCAGGACAGGAGAAGGCTTACTGAATAGAACAATGATAGAACAGACACTGACATGGACAGCTAATAAATAGGACCTCATGAAACTAAAATTTCTGTAGGGCAAGACAAAGTGGCAGCCCACAGAATGGGAAAAGATTTTCACTAATTCCACATTTGTTAGAGTACTAATATCCAAGATACATAAAAAACTTACACAAGATATCAAAAAACCTGCCAGACAATTCAATTAAAAATGTGGTACATATCTAACCAGGGAATTCTCGGTAGAGGAAATTCGAAGGTCTGAGACACACTTATAGAAATGTTCAACATCCTTAGTCATTATGGAAAAGCAAATCAAAACTACTTAGAGATCTATCTTAAAACCTGTCAAAATGGTAAAGGTCAATGACGCAAGTGACAGCACATGCTGTCAGGGATAGGGAATAAGGGGAACACTCATCCATCAAAGGAGATAGTGACAACTTGTGCAGCTACCCTGGAGATCAATACAGTGCTCCTGCAGAAAGCTGGGAATCAATCTACTTCAATTTCCAGCTATATCACTCTTGAGTATACACACTCATAGAACACTTCATATTACCACAATGACACTTGCTCCACCAAGTTCATTGCTGCTCTATTCTGTTGTGAAATATTTGTGCATTATGTAAAGATATATTTCTGTGATTCGTTGAGTAAAGATCTAAACTGCCAATAGCTAGGCAGGAGGTATAGGCAAGACGTCTGTGCAGAGAGAGAAAGTAGGAGGAGATATTTGAGGTATGGAGGAGACATCAAAGAGACATGGAGGGACTCTGACATACAGAATGAAGCAAAGGTAAAAATCCATGTGGTAGAATGTAGATTAATATCAGTTTAATTTAAGTTATAAGAATTATTCATAAAGAAGCCTAAGCTACAGGTTGAGCTTCCATATTTGATAAGAAGTTTCCATGTCAGTATTTGGGAGCTTGCTGGTGGGACAGAAAATGAAACATTACACTATTCGTAATAGCCAGACACTGGAAACAGCCTAGATGTTCTTTAACAGAAGAATGAATAATGAAAATTTAGTACATTTACACAATGGAGTATTACTCCGCTGTTTAAAAAAAATGGCATCCTGAAATTTGCAGACAAATCAATGGAACTAGAAAATAATCATCCTGAGTGAGGTAACCCAAACACAGAAAGGTAAATATGGCATGTATCCACTTACATGTGAATATTAGCTATGCAACCTATAATCCATAGACCCATAGAGGTTAGATATAGAGGAAGGGACTTGGGAGGACACATGGATCTCCATAGAAGGTGGAAATAGAATAGACTTTATGGGTGGGCTACATGAGAGTTGGGATATGATTGGAGGAGCATTTGAGGAAGAGGGGGAAAATAGGGTTGAGGGAGAGAGAATGCAGTGAGAGACAGATAAATTGAGGGACATTTGAGAATGGTATGGAACCCTGGTGCAGTGGAAACTCTTTAAAATATATGTAGGCTATCTTAATGAAGTGTCCTAACAATGAATTGACTGAGTCCCTCCTGGCCCTCTCTTACTCACCAAATGAGTCTTTCCATACTGGGACTGGATTGCATTCGATTGAATTGTTGGCTAGTGGTATCCCATGGAAATCCCCAGACAACCCAGGCTGTTGCTAAGACAAGAGTTTGCTGTCTGAAAACAGATAGCATGTTCCCATTTATAAGGACACCATCCTTGCTGAAAATAATGTAATTGTTCTGGAATATTTAACCCTAAGTTCTAACGCCTTTGGTGTGGGAATATATCTGCAGGCTACCAAAGGTGAAACATAAACACCATTCCAGACACAAAACCTTTGACCTGCAGTACGTCCTACCTACAAAATACTTTAGGGTGGGACAGAACTTGTGGGAGTAGTCAACTAATGTCTGACTTGACTTAAACCAATTTACCAGACAGAACCCATTCCTGATACTATTTGGATGATGAAACACCAGAAACTAGGTAAGTCTGAGACCCAGGGTAAACCAAATACTACTGGTCTAAAAAAGAATGTAGCAATACAATGCCTCCTATTGTTGTTTGACTGTACTCATAGATTGGTGCTTTATTCAGCCATCATCAGAGAGTCTTCCTCCTGCAACAGGAGGGAACAAATATAGAGATCCACAGCCAGTCATCTCTCTCTCTCTCTCTCTCTATCTCTCTCTCTCTCTCTCCTTCTCACACACACACACACACACAGAGAGAGAGAGAGAGAGAGAGAGAGAGAGAGAGAGAGAGCACAGGTCTAAATGGGCTACCTCTATCCTTCCTTCAGAGCTCAGGAAAACTCACAGAAAAGGAGGTGGAAAGTATTTAAGAGGCAGAGAAAATGGAGAACACCAGAAGATGGTATGAACTCACAAAGACTGAAGCAGCAGGAACAGAACTTACAAGAACCTGTACCAGGTCCTGTGCATTAGATTTCAGATTAGAATTTTTATGAGACTCCTGTGTGTTTGAACAAGTGAATCTCTAATTCTTGTGCTTGTTCTTGGGCCTCTTTTCCTTCTATTGGCTTGCCTTTTCCAGACTCGATTGACTGTTTTTGTTTTTGTTTTATTTATTATAATTTATTTTGTCTTCTTTTGTTAATATCACCTATAAGCCTGTTCTTTTCTAATGAAAGACAGAAAAGGGGTGGATCTGGAGTGGAGAGTAAGTTGGAAGGAACTGGGAGGAGTCGAGGGAGGGGACACTGTAATCAAAATGCACTGTATTAGAAAAGATTCTACTTTCAATAATTGAAAAAAACATCAGCAACAACAGAAAAGTTTTATAGAACATTCCTAATGCAATGCTCCCTCACAATACCAGCTCAGGAATCAAAGATAAGCAAAAGAGCTATTTTAAAATTAAATATTAAATGATGAATCCTTGTCATAGCACCCTAATCCCTGGTCCAGTACCTCTCTCTGAGTGGGCCATGGAGGAGTGTGAATTTGAGTTCCTTTTAATTCTATTTATACTGAGTGCTTTTTTCCAACAATTTAGCATGTTTCTCTTTATAAACTCATTTATATTTTTGTGATATCTTGAAGATAACTAATTTAGAACTAATAGTACCGAGGGTCAAGAATGTAGAAAGACATGCATGGTAAGATCCTCTGTGAAACAGAAGATGATCAAGGCACTCTAAGTATTTAGTGACATGTTGAGTCTGGCATTGAAGAAGTACTGGTTTGCTTATTAGACTCACTCTGAATGAGGTATGCACTCAGTGTATTTTATAGGTATTGATATTTACACCATTAAAAGTGGAAGCAAAGTCTAAAATAGTTAAAGCTTCAACCACTTTCAAAGTATCTAAAACTGTAACGAAAAAAGATAGTAAATGTGAAAACAGGGGAAAAAAAAACACTTGAAAGTTTCCCTTTTTAAAATGTGCATTGTTACAGAAGAATATTTCATGAACAAGCTTAACATTCTTAAAAGTGCAGAATCAGGCATTACTTAGCTCAGTAAAGATAGATCACACTTTAGGTCAATGGAAATAAAATGATCACAAGAAGCAAATCAATGATTGATTTGTTTCCCTTACAAAATCTGGTGTGATAGTCCAGACAAATTTTCAAATAGAAATGTTTACTGGTTTGCTTTAAAATGACCAGCTTCAGGCTTTAGTGTAGTTTAGCATGATTAATTGTGAATTAAAGATCCCCTTGAACCTATTAGATTACTTAGCAACAAACGTGTTTATAAAAAAGAAATCATATTAGCATATTCTTGTCAAATTAATCAAGAGATAAAAGTCATATAATTTGAAATCAGAAGAATGCTATTCAGAAGAGTGAAGAAAGAGGGGTCCCTACCAGGGCAGGGAAATGAGATTGACCACTGTGACTGTTTTAACAAAAAAATTAAAGGTCCATTCACATTTTAAACTTTCAAGAAAAATAGTGGCAAATTTTGCAATCTGACACGAAGGTATGCCTTCCTCATTGTGCTCCCCACTAAGTAGAAGTTGGTTAAGCTTCACTTATTATTAGGGCAGCAAAGGTTCCCAGTGATATATCTTTAGTTCTCTGTCTTTGTGAGGTCATGGCCGTGGTCGTATTTATCTTAAGACATGGGTTGAAATCTGGGACAGTAATCCAACATGGCTGCCAGCTCTACAAAAGGAAAACTATTGACACATTTGCAGAGGTGGTTAAATAATACAGGAGACAGGAAGAGTTGTCTGTAAGACCAGGGGGTAGGTTTGAGATTGACCAGCCCTGGACCTGCTGAGATGGACACAAGGTAAAGGTTCTTTCTTTGTCATCATTGTCCACTCAACTGACTCAACATTGTCCTCTGACCTCCACTTTATTCCCTAGAACATGTACATTAGACAAACACTATACAATAACAATTAAAACTAAAATTAAAAATAAAAAAGCAACCCTGGGCATGCTTGCTGCTGGAACTTCTAACTTACAGAGTTTGGAGAAATGCACTCTCTAAAACAGAATGAAAGTAGTCACTGGGGACTGTCACAAAACATTGTCACGGTGAAAAGTTTGCTACAGTGGTTTATTCTTTGAACTGTGGATTACAGAAACCTGGAAAAACATTAGTGACTAAAAGACTTTATTTCCTCAGAGGTTAGAGCACACTAAAAGTTTTCACTTCACCGAGAACATTTAGGTATTTTTTAAAACTTCTGTTTTCTAATGAATGGTCAATTTTGCCTTGAAACCTGATGTTCACTCTGAGCCTATCAGGTTCCATTTAGCTGGATTTTTTAAAAAATGAGAATTGAAATAAAATATTAAATATCAAGCAGATGGATATGCTGATACTAAAAATATTAATTAATTTAATTTTTTGATTGTACTGGATTGCCAGGGATGCTTTAACATCTTCAATAATTCAACCTCAATTGCAAGATGCATAAAATATTAGGCACCTCAACTGAGAGGAGAATAAAATAGATTTGAGAGCAATAATTTGCAGTTGCAAATATTTGTGGAATAGAATTCAGAGTCAATGCACTTCATGCTGAATTTAGTCTCATCCTAAAATTATTTCATAATCATCTTATTACCTGAACAAAAAAGGAGATTTCTTATTTTTGCAACAGTGTATTGTGTACCAATAAAAAACCTACCATTTTAAAAAGATACAACAAACTTTAATTAATTAATCTGACAAATTGTATGCAGGTCTTTATCTGACAAACAAACCATGTTCTACACTATTGACTTTTTCCTTGAATACTTTTTCTTAGATATGATGATGACCTATTAAATTTCAAAGTACTATTAAGCAGTCTAACAATTATAAACAAAGGTTAATAATAGCAAAAATGGCTTCATCATACTTCCCCATGTACTTATCAATAAACTCTTTATCACTTTTACTCGTAGAGTTTTAAATGAACACAAAGTTTATAAAATGCATTTCTTTCATTGTATTTAAACATTTCTAAAGCTTTAAAATACTAACAACTAGCTTAGCATGAAATTCAGTCTCTTACCTAGTGTTTCACTATAAAACTGATCCCAGAATGCAAAGTCATATTGCTGGAGCCCAAATTCAAAAAACAGTGACAAAATCATATTTTTCACCCTTTCTGGGAAGGTCATATGGTCTGATAGTTCACTCATGACAACGGGTACATAGGAGAGTGGAGCTGGAATCTGGCCACAGTATTTTTCTATGGTGGATCCTATGCTGAACCTCAGGGTGTTCATAAAAGGGATCTGAAGCACCTCAGCCACCAGTTCTCCACACGGAATGATGGGGTCTATAACCATTACATCGTATGTTGCATCCCGGAGTTTGTTCATGAATGTCTGGTTGTACAATGCACTCCTACAGAGCTCTTCAAAATATGCAGTCAGTTGAATAAATAAATCTTGCAACGTTTTTGCTGCTTGCCAAACTGACAAATTTGGAATAACATCCACAGCTAGGTGCAGAAAATGATTTAGAAATTTCTCAGGAGTCTCATTTCCACACAACACAGGAACATTCTCAAAGTTCAGCACAGAGTTTTCAATCGGATCCACAATGATACTGGGGAATTTCAGGACTGTCACCTCATGCCCCCTTTGCACAAGCTCCTCAAGAATAGTCTTCAGGTTCAGCCAGTGACTCATATCACAGGGCCACACGAGGACCTTGCCACAGAAGCCACAGCCGACACAGCACAGCTGAAGCAGAAAAACCACCACAGTCCACTTCTCAGATGCCATGGTGTGCTTTCCCAGGCTGCTCAGTGGAGACTGAGTGTTTACTCAGTTAAGTGATAATTTAGATGTAAGATAAATCAAATATTAACTTCCAAAGTTACGAAAACACACAGGTCAAGAGATATCTGTTTGATACAGCGCCTATAGAACATTGTTCTGTAGATTACAGCCATACCTATAAAGAACTTGGTCCAATTCTTTAACAATTCTATTTTGAGCTTCTAAAAAAAATGGGACAAAATACAATATTTTAAAATTAATGATGTAATGGTAGCAGGCACAGCACCTGAGTGTCAGCAGGAAGCTAGTTGAAGACTTCTGAACTAGGTGCCTAGGAAGAACACACTAAAGAAAAATGATGTCGGAATTATAATCACTGAAGGGGGGAGCTTTCGGTTCACTGTGTGGACCACAGAGTGGGCAGGAAGAAGCCAAGTTCAAAGAGGAGACTTTGGCTTTCATTTTAAATGTCTATGAAAGCTTATCAGGGAGAATACTATCTCAGCCTATGGATGGAATCATAAGGTTAGAGCTCTTAAGATGAAAAGTGAGAGCTCATCAACAATTTAAAAATAACGTTTTGCCAGGTCTTGAGGTAGTTTGTTTCCTAATTTTCTGAGAAATTGCCATACTGATTTCCAAAGTGCCTGTATTCCCATCAGCAATGGAGGAATGTTCCCTTTGCCCCATATCCTCTCTAGCATAAGTTGTTGTCAGTGTTTTTGATGTAAGATATTGCCTACAGCACCATGCCTGTCTGCCTGCTGCAGTGCTCCCTGCCGTGATGATTGTGGACTCACCCTCTGAAACTGTGAGCCATCCCCTAAGGAATTTGTGTATTAGATGCCATGGTCATGACATCTCTTTAAGCAATAAAAATACAACTCAGAAAGGTGTATTTCCTCTTCAGGCAAACTATAATATTTAAAAATCTGGATAAAATATAAAATGATTTTGAAATTTACTTTCATTTTTGAAAATAAAAAAAAATCACCAGCTGTCTTTAAATCCTCCCAAAAATATGAAAAGTGGAATTCTCTTGTGACAATTTCTTCCACAGCTACTGTGGAGGCCTGGAAATGTGAGCCTGTTTCACATTGACCCATGGTCAGAGAGTTTGGAACTTTCACCTAGTTCCTTTAAGGTCATTGTGCTTCTAACTCAAACAAAGGTCCCACCTAGATACAGGTTCAGAGAGTTCTTATTGTCAACACGTGTGGCTAATTGTCAGACCTTGATCTCCAGGAATAGAGAAGTAGATCTGTTCCTACCTCAAACAAAAGTCTAAGGATCCAATTAAGTTCCAGTTCCCTTTATGGAGATAACTTGGGATTCAGCCAGGGAATGGTTTGCTTACAGAATGTTTCGGTCTAGGCATGAACGTTACTTGGTGACTGGTTTTGTTCTAGCAACAGAATGTTTAACTATGAATGTAGCCCGTGAATTTCAACTGGTATATTCAAATGGTAACATGTATCATGTTAATGCAGTCTCTTGTCTTACTCCTACCTTTTGGAGTCAAGGGTATTTGAAGCAGTTGGAAATTAAACACGGGTGAATTTTCAGTACCCACTGAAAAATTCCCTCCCGATACTATCCTATATGTTTCTCTGTTTTATTATTTTCATTCATGCCTTTATATTCTTTACTATATTTCTAAATCCCCACGCACTTACCCTGGCAAGAGGTATTTTTGTCAAGGCTGCTCCCTGACAAAATGGAGCCCAACATGGGTTGGTCAGCCGACAAAATGGCGTCACAATGAGGGGCTGACTGGTGAACCCCAAAATGCAAAGAAATGAGGCCAGGTGTAGAAGGGAGCATGTGAGGGACCCCACAAGAAAATTGCACCACAGATGGACAGGTAAGTAATGAGCACTCAGAAATAAATAGTAGATATAAAAGAGGAAAGAGAAAGGTGGGGCATGGAATCGGAAGTTAAACTTTAAATATTTGTAAAAGTGGAACAAAGAAATAGGATTCACCTATCTGTACAGTCACTTAGATGTATTTTGATAGCCAGAGGTACTGAAATGAAGCAGAAACAAAGGCAGAAATTTCTAGAGTTTGTAAATACTATATTCCTACCTCTGTGTTGGCGACATAAGCTGCAGCGCCTTCGGGCTGCTCCAGGACTTGGGGAGACCAAAGAAAGGCTTTGCCTTCACCCCTGCAAGCGGTGGTGCTTTGGTCACCTAACTGCAGCCTCTATTGCTACGGAATGGGTGAAAACAATGGTGGAAGTAAGGCATTTGACCTAGAACTGGCCTAGGTTACCGCTGAGATTGTGACAGTCCGTGTATGTGCTCTGGCCAGCTGAGTCTGGCCCTGGATCCTATGGATCCAGGAGAGGCAGGCAGGAAAGTTTAAAGGGCTATACCTTATAGCCAGCACCCAGAGCTGGTCAATGGAAACGGCTAAAGCCTAATTGACCCATGAGCCAAGAAGCCTACATGGATAAATCTATGGTTTTAACAGAGGAGGTGATTAAGGAATTCTCCTAATTTTGTGGTTACAAGGTTTAAAATAAAATAAAAAGGCAAGGATAGCAATAATCGGCATGGCTGTACCTGCCTGACCTTATGAGTGTAGCAGTCTCAGAGCGGTTGCCATGGCAGACACCTGAGAACCTGAGCTAAATTTGCCAGCCTGTCATGGTCTATGTATAGCAGGACCACTGACCATGGCCTGTGACCTGCCCAGGCAGAGCAGGCAATGAGGGACAGGCTGCCTGGTCCCAAGTACCCAGGCAGGATGGCCAAGTGGTAGAGGGAGCAGTGCTTGTGCCCTGCAGTATGGCTCAGCTTTAAGACTAGGTTCAAGCCTGATAGCCTAGCCACAAAAAAAAAAAAAAGTAGCCTCAGGGAACTGCAGCTCCAGACCCATTCAGGGGTCTGTGAAAGCGTAAATAAGCAAGTTAACCCTGTTGGCTAGGCAGACTTGCAGTATCAGGGAAATAGTGATTAGTTCAGTATTTAAAGGAGTTTAAGGCAGCCATGCAGCAGATAGGAGCATTACAACCTGGGCTGTCTTCTCCTACAGTTATACAAAAAGGCACCCATAAAATAATTTTAGACTTAATAGATTGTTTTTATACCATCCCTTTGGCACCACAAGATTGCCAAAGATTTGCTTTCAGTATCCCCTCAGTCAATATTGGAGAGCCAATGAAGAAATATCAATGGAGCGTTTTACCTCAGGGTATGGCACAGAACTACCATGTGCCAGAAGTTTGTAGCTCAGGCTATCCAAGGTGTTAGAGATCAATTTCCACAGGTTTATACTGCCCATTATATGGATGACTTCCTGCTTGCCCATAGAGATGAAGGAGCTTTACTTGAGACAT
The DNA here is from genome assembly GCA_004026605.1 of Ondatra zibethicus. NCBI lineage: Eukaryota > Metazoa > Chordata > Mammalia > Rodentia > Cricetidae > Ondatra > Ondatra zibethicus. Next base: position 36,911 of record PVIU01012601.1, on the reverse strand, counting down.
ATGGACTACTACAGCAGAGCCTTAGCCATGCAGGCTTAGTTATTGCTCCAGAGAAAGTGCAGAGGCACCTACCTTTCCGATATTCAGGTCATATGTTGTACCCCAAAGAAATTAAGCCTCAAAAATTAGAAATTAGGAAGGATGGTTTAAAGACTCTAAATGGTTTCCAAAAGTTGGAAGACATCCAATGGCTGAGACCTTATTTAAGGTGTCCTACAGGAGACTTCGAGCATCTAAGGGAAATCTTTAAAGGAGACAGTGATTCAAATTCCAATAGAGAGCTTTCAGAAGCTGTCAGTCAAGTGTTCTCCCAGGTAGAGCATGCTATACAAAACAGCAGGTACATTATGTAAATTATGACCAACCTTGGCAAGCACATATATTACTCACAAAACTTGCTCCTACAGCGGTTTTATGGCAAAACGGGCCACTCTTATGGATGCATCTTCCTGTATTGCCAGTTAAGGTATTAAACTCTTATTTTGAAGCAGTAGCTTGCTTAGCACAGAAGAGCTGTATGGAATCTTGGAGATTCTGCTAGAATCTAGAATTCTGCTAGAGAAGGCATTGCCTCAGGACCAATTCAGACACAATTTTTACTAATATCTTCTAAGAATTGTCAATAATTGTGGTCCTTATTATCTTCACCGTAAATCAGACATCCAGGCTAGGGAGAGCTTTCAGATAAGATCAGCATTCCAGACTTAGAGGCATTCTCCAAATAAGGGCAGGTAGAGAGTGTGGGGGAGGGATCTTCACTGGAGAGAGTTCTCCACTTAAGCATCATTGGAGAGAGCCGGCTATGGTAGACTGAGACGTTAGACCAGCAAGGCCTCCCAATAGTTTAATGATTATAAACACATGGTAGTAATATCAAACTGTGTTCATAGTGCTTCCCATTTAGTTATCAGTAAACATTTCATTACTTTTTCCTTGTAGGGTTTAACCTGGATACAAAACTTTATCAAATGTATTCCTTTTATATTTTTACAAAAAAATTTAAGATTTAAAATACTATACGACTATCTTAGCATGAAATGCAGTCTCTTACCTAGTGTTTCATTGTAAAACTATTCCCAGAGTATAAAGTCATATTGCTGGAGCCCAAATTCAAAGAACAGTAATAACATTATATTTTTCACCCTTTCTGTGAAGGTCATATTGCCTGTTAGTTCACCCATGATAACTGGTACATAGCAGAGTAGAGCCGGAAGCTGGCCACAGTATTTCTCTATGACGGATCCCATGCTGAACCTCAGGGTGTACACAAAAGGGATCTGAAGTACCTCAGCTACCAGTTCTCCACAGGGAATGATGGGGTCTATAACCATTACATCGTATGTTGCTTCCTGGAGCTTGTTCATGAATGTCTGGTTGTACAATGCACTCCTACAGATCACTTCAAAATTTGCAGTCAAATGAATAAATAAATTTTGAGGTGATTTTACTGCTCACCAAAATGAGAATTTTGGAAAGAAATTCACAGCTATGTTGACAAAATCATTCAGCAAATTCTCAGCAGTCTCATTCCCAAATGACACAATGATATGCCAAAGTGCAGAATGTTTATTCTGATCCATGACAATATTGGGAAATTTCAGACTGCCACCTCATTTCCTATCTCCACTAACTCCTCAAGAATAGTCTTTAGGTTCAGCCAATGACTCATATCACAGGGCCACACGAGGACCTTGCAGCAGAAGCCACAGACAACACAACAAACCTGCTGCAGCCCACTTCTCAGATGTCATGGTGTGCCTCCTTAAGTTGCTCTATGGAGATTGACTGTCTCCTTAGATTAACAACAATTTAGACATTAAATAATTTAAATATTAACTTCTTGAGTTACTAAAACACAGAGGTCAAGATACAGAATCCATAGAACATTCTTCTGTGGATTACAATCATTTAAATTTTTAGAAAGAATTAGATTCAGTAGTTTAACAATTCTCCTCTTAGCATCTTAAAAATGGAGACAAATATGGTATTTTTAAATTAATAATGCAATGGTAGCAGGCATACCAGCTGAGTATCAGGTTGAAAACTAGTTGAAAACAACTAAGACGAATAGAGTAAGACTAGCTAAAGACAAATGATGTTATATCAAAATTATGAAATTTCTTATTAATTGGCTCAAGTCAGTCCACACTTTCCACATTCTGAGGAAGAAGCAAACACTATGAGCCCATACAACTCTCCTGACTTGTTGTGCTAAATGCCTGTTAGAATGCTGCTGTGATGAGGGTTAGGGCTCTAATAAGTCATCACTCCCAACTATAGAGACAACTCCCCCATAACCCCAATCCAGTCAGTAACAGGACACAAGATCATATGAATGGAATGGAGACCATTTTCTTCAATTGAAAGCTGGTCTATGTCCACCACTTCACCCATAATTACCACAGTTACGAATGGGGCATAAATCAGGGTGGGGTTAAATTCTAATGCTTAGGGAACTAAAATGGCATCGAGATAATGTGGAAGGTGGGACAGGATGTAGCCTGGAGTTGGGGCTCTCACACTGTGAAACAAACGGCATCCAAGTACTTTTATGGGAGCTTGGGTCCATCTCAGTTTTTCTCTTCCCTTTGATATTTGTGCACAGGATTTGTTTATTAATAAAAGGTAGAAGAGTCATTTTCATCTGGCACCCAATGTGGGGGCTTTTTTGGCCATGCAAAGAAGTGCATTTTGCCCTGCCAAGTGCAGTGGTGGCTCTTTGTAACTTAGAGGAGAGGCTCAGGACAAACACTTCAGCCTTTCCCCTCTTCTGGTCTCCCATCCTACATTCCTGCTTTCCCAGGCATAGACTCCAGGTCCACCACTCCCCTCCGACGCTGTTTTTGCTCATTTTGAGCAATTATTGGAGCAGAATCTAATGTGCGGTCCAGCTGCCCTCCCAGGTCGGTTCTATCCAGGTTGGGCAAGTGCTGAAGCAGAATCTGGTGCTGTGGCTCAGCTGCCTCGGTGCTGTGCCTGCGCCACCTGCTGGTCAACCATAGATACTACATCTAAATACCTTCACACAACTCTACCCTCTGAGCACCAGATCCACCTTCTGGTCAAACATCATCATTGCATCTATACAAACCAATCTTCAGAGGATCAGCATTGGAATCAGAAAAACACTTGGAAAGTTTTAAACGGTAATCTGGTTTATTAAATAATTTAATTAATTAATTGAAATAAATTTAAAATAGAAAAGTATAACATTCAAACATTTCCCATATTAAAAGTATTAAATATAACATTGCAGGATATTTGAGCCCTGTCCAGTACACTATGGAGGGGATGCAAATAGAAAAATTAAATGAGGCGATAAACAACTTAAACAAATTAGTTAAACTAATTTTGTCATAATTATTATCTGAATGGTAATTCATATTTTCTAGTTAAAAATGGTATGATAACTGTGCCAAATATTAAAAAGTGACTGATAAAATACAAACCTTACAAAAAAACCTTACTAATCATAATATATAAACTTTAGAATAGGTTACAATTGAAAATATAAAAGCCTTACAAATAGTTGCTAAAAATATTACAATTTTGACTGATAAATTCCAAGCCTTAAAAATCTTATTGAAACAGATAATACAAATATTCAGACACAGACAGAGATATTTAGAGAAAAACAAACCCCACCATTACATTATTAAAACAGAGAGGAGCAGCCCAAGGTTATCCAAAAACCAACCTTAATTCACCTAGTAACCTTTAGGGGAACAACTGCCAAATGACAGGTATCCCCAAGGCTATGTAAGGGTTCCCTGGGCTCCTGTGGAAATGTTAGATTTAAGGCGATATAAGGAAGAAATAGTCTCATATGGTATGCATTCACCTTTTTGGATGTGAAATTCATGGAAAATTATGTCTTTTAAATTTCACTTAATCATATTTGTCTTTCCCCACAAAAAAAGTGTTATGTGTGTGGTAGGTATTTAGTCTGGCCATGATCTTGGTCTATGTGACCCAATAGGTGCTGTACTTCTTTTCTGCATATTTGACCTCTTAAAAGAGGAGATTTTGCAATTGCTTGCTTTCTTGTGTGGTGGTCACAGAAGCTACTGCTGGTTCCTTTCACCCCTAGGCAGGACAGAGGACTACAGCAGCTATTTGCATTGTTCTGTATCTGTGAGTGTATCCTAGTAAATCCTTGATACCCCTTTAAATGGGCTCTTGTGGCTTTGTCTACAATGTGTACCTGGCATCAGCACAAGACTAGGGGTTTAAAAAAGGGTTATTTGTAGGGGGATACTCAGGCTGAATTTCCCTGGAAATGCGCCAACTGCAAACAACTGATCCAAGAAGAAGAACTGGATTCTTATTTAGATGTATACTTCATTCCTGAATTAAGACAAAATAAATATAACATCTTTTTTTCCTCTTGGCCCTTATTCACAAATCTAACGTGGGACTAAACTATTAAACTCACTTTTGGTGTATGCCATGAGAAAAAGTCAGGACCGCAGATGGAAAGCTTGTCTAGCCGTGGCTCCATGTCCACCTTCCCTGCAGAAAGCACTAAACTGTTTAACAATTCATCACAGAATATTCATGGAAATACACAAGACATTATTTTCAAGGACTTTCTCCTTTGGTTATTTCTTGATCTTGCCACTTCTCCTTATCTTGTGGTCCACCGGCTCAGGCTTTTGCTAAAGAAGGCATCAACTCTGGGCCAATTAACTCCATTCTTATTAAAATCTGGGCCAATTAACTCCATTCTTATTAAAATCTGCTAAGTCTTGTCAATAACTGTGGTCCACGAATATCTCCATTGCAAATCAGGCATCCAGACTTAGCAATAGCTTTCAGGTAAGGTCAGGCCTGCAGACTTAGAGACATTCCTGCAGGTAGACAGCAGGAAGTGTTCTCTGGGGAAGATGCCCTCCATGTTAAGTAGCTAAGAGAGAGCTTCCAGGTCATACAACTTTTGACCAACAAGGCCTTCCACCATTTAATGATTATAAACACATGCCAAAATAAACTCATAGTGCTTCCCATTTAGTTATCAATATACAATTATTTACTTTTTCTTGCAGAGTTTTTACCTGGATAGCAAAATAAATGAAAAGTATTCCTTTTATTTTTAAAAGCATTAAGATTTGAAAGAATAATTAACAACTAGCTTAGCATGAAATGCAGTCTCTTATCTACTATTTCACTTTGAAACTGATCCCAGAATGCAAAGTCATATTGCTGGGCCCCAAATTCACAAAACAGTGGCAGCATCATATTTTCCACATTTCTATGAAGGTCATATTGTCCATTAGTTCACCCATGATGACCAGTACATAGGAGAGTGGAACTGGAAGCTGGCCACAGTATTTGTCTATAGTGTAGCTGATGATTAAGGTCACAAAAGGGACCCGAAGCACTCCAGCTACGAGCTCTCCACAGGGAACAACCAGGTCTATAACCAGTATATCGTACTTTGCATCCTAAATCTTGTTCATGAACATCTGGTTGTACATGCACTCTTGCAGATCTCTTCAAAATTTGCAGTCAGTTGAATAAATAAATCTTGAAATGCTTTTGCTGCTTGCCAAAGTGACAAGGTTTGAATGACTTTCACACCTATGTATACAGAATAATTTAGCAAATTCTTAGCAGTCTCATTCCCAAACGAAACTGTGATATCCTCAAAGTGCAGTGCACAATGTTTACTCGGATCCATGGTGATATTGGGAAGTCCCAGGACAGCCATCTCATGCCCTCTCTCCAGAAGCTCCTCAAGAGTAGTCTTTAGATCAGCTAGTGACTCATATCACAGGGTCATAGAAGGACCTTGCCACAGAAGCCACAGCCAACACAGCAAAGCTGCAGCAGAAAAACTGCCACAACACACTTCTCAGATGTCATAGTGTGCCTTCCCAAGCTACTCAGTGGATATTGAGGGTCACCTTAGTTGAGTAACAGTTTAGATATTAAATAATTTTAAAAATTAACTTCCTAAATTACTAAAATAGAGTGGTCAAGTTGTCTGTCAGATACAGGACTGATTCCTCTGGGGAGTACAACTAGTTAAATTCTAAAGTGCTAGATCCAGTTGTTTAACAATTCTAGTCTAAGTTCTTAAAAAAATGGAGACAAAATACGGTATTTTAAAATTAATAAAACATTGGTAGCAGGCATACCAGCTGAGTGTCAGATTGAAAACCAGAAGAAAACAATTAAGACTGATGAAAAGAAAAAGACAAATGAAAGAAAAATGACATTGAATCAACATTATGAATTATCTCATTAATTGACCCCAGTCCACACTTTCCCACATACTGAGGAGGAAGAACACACTTTGAGTCCATACAGTTTTCCTCTCTTTGGGCTGATGTCCTGCTAGAATGCTGCTGTAATGAGGAGCATAGCTATATCATCACTCCTAACATCAGAGACGACTTCTCCCACAACCCCAAGCCAGTCGGTAACTGGACACAAGAGTCATATGAAGGTCATGGAATGGAGATCATTTTCTTCAATTAAAAGGTAAAGTCCACCACTTCAGGCAGGATCACCCAGCTAGGAACAGGTCATAAATTAGGGTGGAGCTCAACTCCAATGCTAAAGGAACTAAAATGGCACGGAGATAATGTAAAGCAGGAAAGAGCCCAGGGACAGGGCTTCACACTGTTAAGCAAATGTGTGTGCAGTATGCTTACAGGAACTTGGGTCCATCTAAGCTTTTCTTCTACCTTTGTGCATGGGATTTGTTTATTAATAAAAGGTAGAGAAATCATTTTCATCTGGTGCCCAATGTGGGGCCTTGTTTGACCATGCAAAGAAGCGCAATTTTCCCATGCCAAGCACAGCTGCTGCTCTTTGCAATGTAGCAGTGAGAGGTCCAGGACACACACCTCAACCTTTCCCCATTCCCCTTCTGATCTGCCTTCCTGCATTCCTGCCTTCCCAGGCAAAGACTCCAGGTCTACTGCCACTCTGCACTGGAGCAGAATCTACTGTGCTGTGCAGTTCCCTTCCCAGGTCCATTCTGTCCAGTTTGGTCAGGTGCTGGGGCAGAACCTGGTGTGGTTCAGCATGCTGTGCCCAAGCTGCCTTGGTGCTGTGCCTGCTCCACCAGCTGGTCAGACACTGACATTACATCTGAATACCTTCACACAACTCAACACTCTGAGCATTGGCTCCACCTGCTGGTCAAGCATCATCACTATATCTACACAACCCAGTCTTCAGAGGATCAGCATCAGAATTGGTAAAACACTTGGGAACTTTTAAATGGTAATCTGGTCTATTTAATTAATTAATTAAAATATATTTGAAAAGGGAAAAGGATTATCTTAAAACATTTCCCATATTAAAGATATTAGATATCACATTGCTGGTAGTTAGGGCCCTGTTGTTGATTGTAATAAAATAGTCCCACACTAGCTCTAAATGGAGTATAATAAGGGTTTCCATTTTTAGGGTAGACTCACAGATAAGCATTCCTCTGCATGAGCCGGGGACAGTAACTGAATTCAGCAGCCAAGGGCACACATACACTTCTACATCCGTATATATAATACATGTCACCATGTCCAAAGTGGGCCACTATCTTAAAGACTATTGACTGAAGGTATTCCCACAGCACCACCATGTTCACTGCTATTTTGGAGGGGGGGGGCAAATAGAAAAATTAAATGAGGAGATAAACAGTTTACTATGGTCAAGATATTGTTGGAAACAATAACTCTCAGTATGGTAATTCATTATTTATACTTAAAAATTATTTCATAACTGTACCAAATATGAAAAATTGAGTGGAAAAAGCGCAAACTTTTAAAAAACTTGCTATTCATAAGATATATTCCTTAGAGGAGGTTACTAATGAAAATATAAAAGTCCTACAAATAATTACTTAAAATATTAAAATTTTGATTGATTTGTTACAACTTAAAAAATCTCATTAAAACAGATAATAAAAAATTTTCAGACACACAGAGAGAGATTTCAAGGTAAGCATGCACCAATATTACATTATTAAATTAGAGAGGAGCAACCCAAGGTTATCAGAAACCCAACCTTAATTTAACTAGTCACTTTATGGGGACAACTGCGTAATGACAAGTATCCCCAAGGCTATGTAAGGGCTCCCTAGATTCCTGTGGAAATGTTCTATTTAAGGGGATTTAAGGAAGCAATTGTCTCATATGATATGAATTCAACTTTAGTGAGGCAGATATTAATTTCATGAACAACTAGTAACAAAATTATTCCATGAGACTGGAAAAATTTTGTTATAGTAGCATTGGAAGCTGAGCCTCAATTACAGTGGAGGACCTGGTGAAAAGATGAGGTTAAGAGCATGGAACAACAAAGTAGGGCAGCTTGTACTAAAATTTCCCAAGATCAATTTCTTAGAAAAGGCAATTATGCTGCTGATGTGCAAAGACTGTCTCTATATGATGAACACACGATGGCTCTTTGCCACACAGCAGATTCAAATGCTTGGGACAAAACTAAAAATGTTGGAAAGAAAACTGAGTCTTTTACCAAACTTATACAGTGCCCTCCCCCAAAAAGGCTTCACTGGTATTTTTTTTTACAAAGATTAACTTCAACTGCACATAAAATGATAACAAATCCAGAGTCTAGATAAATATTAATTAGATATTTTGTTTTTAAAAATGCTAATTTACAATAAAAATAGAAATTAGGCCTTTGATGACAAGATAAGAAACTACAAAGAAATGGATCTGAGACAGTGAAGATTGAATATCATAACCATGATACTTGGATAAAAAAGTCATTTACAAAGGCTTAACAATATCAAAATGTCAGAGGTTTAATTGTGGTAAATAAGGTTATCTAAAAGAGATTGTAGGCAGGTGTTATTAGAAACAATGTTTTTTCTAAATCTATCTAAGAAGAAAGCACCAGTGTTCTGGAATATACAAAAGGTGCAGCAATGGTCAACATTGAAGCAATGAATGAAGATCAAGAAAGAACAAATAAGGTATCTCTTTGCCACCAAAAATGCCTTTGGGGGCCTATCAGAGGTGCCATGTCATATTTGGCTCAATCATTCCCTGTCATCATAGGGGAAACTCCTCCAGAGGACAATGAAAGGATCCAATGACTATTGAAAAAAAAAACAAAACACCTTATTGCTCTAAAAAGAAAACAGCTTTAAAAGTTAATCAAAAACTTTCAGAGAAGCTATAAAAGGAATATTTTGACAAATTTCTATAAATTATCAAATACCAAAGTTAACAATACAAATAAATGACATTAAAATCGAGGTTTGGTAGACACAGGGACAAATTTAACAATAATTGTGCCAAAATCTTTGTGTCCAAATTGGTGTCTTCAGGAGGTAAAAGTTCAGCTTCTAGAGATTGGAATTTTACCTCAGGTAAAACAAAGCACAAGATGGGTCAAAATCATAGATCCTGAAGGACAGAAAGGGAAATCAAAACCATATGTGGGCAACATAACAATGGACTTATGAAGATGTTGCTTATCACAGAGTGAAAAAGAGATCACCAATCTTCCAGTCTAAAAAACAAACCATATAATAAAAAATACTTCGGAAAAATATATTCAAAGTTATTCCCTAGAGTGGTCACAGACTGTTCAAGTTGTACATAAATTTGCCCCAACAACTGGTGACCTCTCAACAAAGCAACAGCCCAACTTTTAAGATATATAACTGGTGAACCTGTCTTCAGGAAGCTATGGCCTTTAACATAAAAAATTGCAGACATTAAAACAACTGGTACACGAGCAGCTAAATGCTCAACATATTAAAAATCGACTACTCCTTAGAATTCTCCTGTATTTTTATATTTGTCATTAAAAAGAAATATGGAAATGGAGAATGTTAACAGATTTGAGAGATATAAATGAAGTTATTCAGCTGATGGGCTGGAATTTCCTTGCATTATCTGTTACTTAAAGGAGGGTCTATTATAGTTATTGCTCTAAAGAACTTCTTATTATTATACCTTTAAAAGAAGAGGATAGAGAAAAATTTGCCTCCACAGTAACTACTTTTAATAATTTCTGCTTGTTAAAAGGTGTCAGTGGAAAATTCTCCCACAAGAGATGTTAAACCATCCAACTGTGTGCCAATATTTTGCACAACAGCTGGTGGAAATAACTTGCAAACAGTTCTCTCAATATATACACTACTATTAAATGAATGATATCTTACTGATTGACTCAAATGTAAATACCTTAGAAAAATGTTTAAGAAAATATTGCCTTGCTGGAGGTTAAAAGTTGCTCCTTAAAAGATGCAAGAGAAAATTCTATTAATTACCTAGGATATAACATAGGTTTACAAAAATTAAACCTCATAAGGTACAAATCAAGAGTGAACAATTTTGGATCGTTAAGGTGTGACCTTAACTGGCTATGATCCACAATTGGATTAACAACTTACGAATTAAATAATTTATTCTAAACACTTCAATGTGAGAAGACTTAAATAGTTCAAAAATTATTAGTTGAATTTGAGAGAAAAGTGATCTAATAAAGAAAAAATAATTACAGGAGGCTCATGTGGATTGTTTCAAACCAAAGCTATATTTTATCCTAATTATTCAACCTTCTAACAATTCTCCTACTATAATTGTTATACAGAAAAAATGATATCTTGGAATGGAACTTTTGTCACACAGACAGAGCAAAAAATTAAAAACCTATGTAAAAAAGTTTTCTGAATTGATTCTAAAAGAAAATTGAGATTTAGTCAATTAGTGGAATTGGACCCAACAGAAATTTTCATACCTTTTACTAATGTTAAAATTTCCTCTTTATGGAAAGAAAACCAATATTGGCAAAGAAATTGCAGTAACTTTTTATAGAGATTTACAACTATCCCAAAGACAAGAGGCTTCAATTTATAAAAAGAAACAATTGTGTCCTTCCTTACATTTTACAGGGAACACCAATATCTGTTGTCCCTACAACCTATACTGACACAAATAAATCAGGAAAGGCAGGTTATAAATCATCAAATATAATGGGCTCATAGTCCTTATTGTTTGTTCAAAAGTCAGAATTATATTCTATTCCCATGGTATTATTAGATATTTCATTGTTCTTAATATAGTTACTGATTTTCAATATGCAGATAGAATTATTTTACATCTTGAAACAAATAAATTTATTCCTAATGATTCAAAATTAAATTTGTTTTGTTATTTATCCAATTACAGTAATAGTCAAGAATTGAAATTTTATATATATATGTACATGTTTTAATTATCTAAACTCTGTAAAATAAAACACATCCATTTGTCAAATTTTGTTTATTTGCATACCCTTTGGGTTAATTTCTGTAGGTAATGCAGTTTGGTTATGTAAAAGAACAAGTAGGACATTTTCCTATAATTTCCTCAACTTGTTGGCAAGTGATAGAACATTCATATATCATATATATACATATATATATATGATACATGAAATATATATCAGATCACATATGGATCTACCAGGCTCTCTACTCTCTAGCACAAGGTAATGATAAAATTGATTAGCTATTAGTAGAATATGTGCTAAAAAGCCTCAGAATTTCATAATAGGAAATACCATATTAATAGTTAGTATTTAAAAAGGATTTCACTAAATAAAGCAATTTTGTTTTTCTCCACCAAAAGTGTTATGTGCACCTAGCACCAGCACAAGATGGGGCTTTTAGCAGGCTTACTTGCAAGGGGATATACAGGCTTAATTTTCCTGGAAATGCACTTGCTACTAGCACCTGACCCAAGAAGAAGACCTAGATACATTTAGATGCATACTCCATTTCTGAATTAACACAACATAAAATATCATTTTCACCTTCTGATCCTTATCCACAAATCTAACTTGAAACTAAACCATTAAATTCATTTTTGGCATATGTTATGAGAAAGATTCTTGTCCCTGGATGGAAAGTTTGTCTAACAGTAGCTTCCAATCCACCTTCCTTGCAGGAAGCACTAAGCTGATTAATCATTCAGCATGGAATAGTCTTGAAGATTCTCAAAAACATTTTTTCAAGGACTTTCACCTATGCTTTTTTACTGGTCCTGCCACTTTTCTTATTCGTCTTGTAGTTCATTGAGCTCAGAATTCTGTTCAAGAAGGCATCACCTCTGGACCAATTCAGACTTCATTCTTACTAACATCTGCTAAGACTTGTCAATAATTGTGGTTCTTATTATATCACTGTAAATCAGACATGCAGGCTATGGAGAACTTTCAGATAAGATCAGCACTCCAGATGTAGAGATATTCTCCAAATAAGGGCCAGTAGAGAGAAGGAAATCTTCACTGTGATGGAGTCCTCCATGTTAATAACCTTAAAAAGGGCTGGCAGGCTATGGTAGACTGAAATATTTATCAGCAAGGCCTCCCAAGCATTTAATGATTATAAACAAATGGTAGTAATATCAAACTGTGGTCATAGTGCTTTCCATTTAATTATCAGTAAACATTTCATTACTTTTTTTGTAAACTTTTACCTGGAAACAGTTTATCCAAAGTATTCCTTTTATTTTTATAAAAAAAACTTTTAAGTTTTAAAATGCTATACAATAACTTACCATCAAATGTATTCTCTTACCTACTGTTTCACTGTAAAACTGATCCCAGAATGCAAACTCATTTTGCTGGAGCCTAAATTCAAAAAACAGTGACAGCATCATATTTTTCACCCTTTCTGGGAAGGTCATATGGTCTGATAGTTCACTCATGACAACGGGTACATAGGAGAGTGGAGCTGGAATCTGGCCACAGTATTTCTCTATGACGGATCCCATGCTGAACCTCAGGGTGTTCACAAAAGGAATCTGAAGCACCTCGGCCACCAGTTGTCCACACGGAATGACGAGGTCTATGACCATTACGTCGTATTTTACATCCTGGAGCTTGTTCATGAATGTCTGGTTGTACAATGCACTCCTACAGATCTCTTCAAATACTGCATTAAACTGAATAATTAAATCTTGAAGTGTTTTTACTGCTCTCCAAAATGATAATTTGGGAATGACATTCACAGCTATGTTGACAAAATCATGTAGCAAATTCTCAGCAATCTCATTCGCAAAAGGCACGGGGATATCATGAAAGTGCCGTGCATCATGTTTACTCTGATCCATGACGATATTGGAAATTTTCAGGACTGTCACCTCATGCCCTCTCTGCACAAGCTCCTCAAGAATAGTCTGTAGGTTCAGCCAGTGACTCATGTCACAGGGCCACAAGAGGACCTTGCCGCAGAAGCCACAGCCGATACAGAAAACCAGCAGCAGGAAAGCTGCCCCAGCACTCTTCTCGGCTGCCATGCTGTGCCTCCAGATCTGCTCTGGGGAGAATGAGAATTTACTCAGTCGAGTGACAATTTAAACATTAAGTAATTTAAAAATTAACTTTTTAGTTACTAAAACACCAAGGTCAAGTCATCTGTTAGATACAAAACCCATAATCCATTCCTCTGGGGAGTACAATTTGTTAAATTTTTAGAAAGAGCTAGATCAAGGTGCTTAAAAATTCTATTCTTAGCATCTAAAAATGAAGACAAAATATGGCATTTTAATATTAATAAAGCAGTGATAGCAGGCATACTGGCTGAGTGTCAGGTTGAAAACTAGATAAAGAGAAGAATACAAACTAAAGACAAATGATGTTGCATCAAAATTGTGAAATAGTTTATGAACTGGACAAAATCAGTCTACACTTTCTGCATTCTGAGGATGAAGAAAACACTATTAGCTATGAGCACATACAACTCTCCTGATTTATTGTGCTAAATGCCTGCTAGGATGCTGTCTGAGATGAGGGTTAGGGCTCTAATAAGTCATCACTCAAAAATTTAGAGACAATTCTCCCACAACCCTGATCCAGTCAATAACTGGACACAAGAGTAAAGGAGTAAGTCACAAAACAATCCCACACCAGTTTGGAATTGTGATTAATGAAAGGGTTATTTATTTAAAGGGAAAACTTACAGATCACCATCCTAGACAACAGCCCTCTGCACGACCAGGAAAAGAGTCTGGTAGCTGGAAGCAGAGTCCGAAGCAAGAGAAGAATACTTGAATTCTTATTTAGATGCATACTTCATTCCTGATTTAAGACAAAATATAACATATTTTTCCCCTTTTGGTCCTTCTTCACAAATCTAATTTGGGACTAAACTATTAAGTTCACCTTTGGTGTATGCCATGAGGAAAATTCAGGACCCTGGATGAAAAGCTTGTCTAGCAGTAGCTCCAGGTTACCTTCCTTGTAGGAAGCACTAAGTTAGTTAATCATTCACCACAAAATATTCTTGAAAGTTCCCAAGATAGTTTTTCGAGGCTATCTCCTTTGGCTATTTCTTGGTCCTGCTGCTTCTCTTTATCTTGTGGCCCACCAGCTCAGACTTTTGCTAGAGAAGACAAAACCTCTGGGCCAATTAACTCCATTCTTACTAAAATCTGCTAAGCCTTGTCAATAATTGCGGTTCAAGAATATGTCCATTGTAAATCAGGCCTACAGACTTAGAGACAGTCTCCAAATAAGTGCAGGTTCAGAACAGGGTGTGTTCTATGGGGAGGATCCTCCATGCTAACTAGCCTGAAGAGAGTCCATGGTAGACTGCAACGCTTGACCAACAAGGACTCCCAACAGTTTAAGGATTATAAAATATGATAATGATAGCAAAATAACCTGATAGTGTTTCCCATTTTGTTATCAATAAATGGTTACTTTTGCTTGCATAGTTTTTACCTGGACAGCAAAATAAATGAAATATTTTCCTTTTATTTTTAAATACATTTAAGCTTTAAAAGAATATTTAACAACTAGATTACATGGAATGTAATCTTTTACCTAGTGTTTCACTGTAAAACTGATCTCACATTGCAAAATTGTATTGTTGGAGCCCAAATTCAAAAAACAGTGGCAGCATCATATTTTTACCCTTTCTGGGAAGGTCATAATTTTAGTTCACTCATGATAACTGGGACATAGGAGAGTGGATTTGGAAGCTGGCCACAGTGTTTGTCTGTGGTGTACTTGATCATGAACCTCAGAGAATTCATAAAAGGGATCTTAAGCACCTCAGTCACGAGGTCTCCACAAAAAACAACCAGGTCTATAACCATTACATCATACTTTGCATCCTAAATCTTGTCCATGAAAATCTGGTTATACATGCACCCCTACAGATCTCTTCAAAATTTGCAATCAATTGAGTAAATAAATCTTGAAGTGCTTTTGTTGTTTACCAATGTGACATTGTTGAGATGACATTCATAACTATATATATAGTATAATTTTGAAAATTATCAGCAGTCTCATTCCCAAACGAAACTGTGATATTCTCAAAGTGTACTGTAGAATGTTTAATCTGATCCATGAAGATATTGGGAAGTCCCAGGACTGTCACCTCATGCCCTCTCTGCACAAGCTCCTCAAGAATAGTCTTTAGGTTCAGCCAGTGACTCATATCAAAGGACTACATGAGGACCTTGCTGCATAACCATGTCTGACACAGCAAAGCTGCAGCAGAAAAATTGCCACAACCCATTTCTCACATGTCATCGTGTATACCTTCAAGCTGGAGATTGAGGCTCACCTTAGTTTAGTAACAGTTTAGATATTAAATAATTTAAAAATTAACTTCCTAAGTTACTAAAACACAGAAGTCAAGATGTTTTTCAGATACAGTACCCATAGAACATTCCTCTATGGAGTACAATATGTTAAATTCTTAGAAAATTCTAGATCCAGTTGTTTAAAAGTTCAAGTCTAAACCTCTTAAAATGGAAACAAAATATGGCCTTTTAAGATTAATAAGCATTTGTAGCAGACATCAGCAGAGTTCTAGATTGAAAATGAGATGAAGACAATTAAGGTTGATGAATAGAAGAACACAAACTAAATAAAAATGATATTGTATCAAAATTATGAATAATCTTACAAATTAGCACCAGTCCACACTTTCCCACATTCTAAGGAAGAAGAAAACACTTTGGTTCTAAACAACTTTCTTCTCTTATTGGTCTGAATGCCTGCTAGGATGCTGCCGTGATGAAGGTTATAGCTCTAATAAGTCATTACTCTCAACTAACTTCCTGCCTTCCTAGGTATGAACTCCAGGTCTGCAGCTACCCCTCCTAAGCTGTTTCTGCTAAATGTGAGCAGGAACTGGAGCAGACTCTACAGTAGTGTGCTGCTGCCCTAACATTTCATTCTGCCCAACTTGGTCAGGTACTGGAGCAGAATCTGGTGTGGTTCAGCATGCTCTACCTGAGCTATCTTGGTGCTGTGCCTGCTCTACCAGCTGGTCAGACATTGACACTACATCTGAATACCTTCATTCAACTCAACACTCTGAGCATTGGCTCCACCTGCTGATCAAATATCATCACTACAGCTACACAACCAAATATTCAGAAGATCAGCATCAGAATTGGTAAAACACTTGGGAACTTTTAAACAGTAATCTGGTCTATTAAATTAATTAATTAATTAATCAAAATAAATAAAAAATATGTTTAAAAGGGAAAAGTATTATCTTAAAATATTTCCCATATTAAAAATATTAAATATCACATTGCACGGAATTCGGGCCCTGTCCAGTGCTATTTTGGAGGTGATGCAAATAAAAAATTTAAATGAAAAGATAAACAACTTAGCTGGTGTTAAGATAATGTTGGTCATAATTATTATCAGTATGGTAATTCATATTTTATACCTAAAAATTATTTGATAACTGTGCCAAATATGAAAAGTTGAGTGATAAAGTACAAACAAAAAAACTTGCTATTCATAAGAAATATGCCTTAGAGAAGGTTACTACTGAAAATATACAGGCCCTACAAATAATTACTGAATATATTACAGTTCTGACTGATAAGTTAAAAGCTGTAAAAAAACTTCTTAAAACAGATAATAATTTTTCAGACACAGAGAGATTTAGAGGTAAAAAAACACCACCATTACATTATGAAAGTAGAGAGTAGCAGCAGAAGGTTATCAAAAAATTAACCTTACTCAGTCACCTACAACTACCAAATGGTAGGTATTCTGAAGGCCATGTAAGGACTCCCTGGGTTCTTATGGAAATGTTAGATTTGAGGAGATTTAAGGATGCAATATTCTCATAGGATATGCATTCACCTTTAGTGGTGCAGATATTAAATTCATGGACAATTTGTAACAAAATTATTCCATGAGGTTGGAACAATTTGTTTCCAGAAGTATTAGAGCTGATCCTCAATTACCGTGGAGGACCTGGTGAAAAGATGAGGCTAGGACTATAGAACAACGAAGTAGGGCAGCAGGTGTGAAAATTTCCCAAGACTAAGTTCTTAGAAAAGTTGATTATGCTGGGGCTGTGCAGAGACAGCCTCTGTATGATCAACACACCATGGCCCTATGCCACACAGCAGATTCAAATTAGAAAGAAATCTGAGTCCTTTACCAAAGTTACACAAGACCCTCCCCTCAAAAGGCGTCACTGATTTTTACAAAGATTTACTTCAACTGCTCATAAAATAGTAACAAACCCAGAATCTAGACAAACATTAATTATATTTTGGGTTTTGAAAATGCTAGCTTACAATACAAAGGATAACTAGGCCTTTGAAAAACAGATCAGAAACCACAGAAAAATGGATCTGAGAAACAGTCAAGATTGATTCACATAAGCCTGATACTAGAATTTTAAAAAGTGATTTACAAAGGTTTAACAACATCAAAATGGCAGATGTTTAATCGTGGTAAATAAAGTTATCTAAAAAAGAAATTGTAGGCAGGGTGTTACTAGAAACAATGTTTTTGTTTCTAAAGATAATACAACCAGAAAGTCTCAGTCCTCTGGTGAAAGGTGCAGCAAAGGCTGACATTGAACCGATGAATGCAGAATACCAAGGGACAGACAAGATATCTCTTTGCCATCAAAAATTGTTTTGGGGAGCCTATCAGAGGCATGATGACATATTTGCCTCAATCATTCCCTGTCATCAAAGGGGAAACTCTTCTAGAGGGCAATTAAAGAATCAAATGCCTGTTGATGGGAAAACAGCTTTAAAAGTTAAAATGAAAATTTCAGAGAAACTATAAAAGGAATATTTTGAAAATTTTTTATAAATTATCAAAAATTAAAGTTAACAATACAAATAAATGACATTAAAATTGAGGTTTGGTAGCCACAGGGACAGATTTAACAATAACAGTGCCAAAATAATTGCATCCAAATTGGCTTCTCCAGGAGGTAAAAGTTCAGCTTCTAAGGATTGGAATTTTGTCTCCTTTAAAACAAAGCACAGCATGGGACTAATTCATAGAGCCTGAAAGATAAGAGGAAAATAAAAGCCATATGTGGCCAACATAACAATGAACTTATGAGGATGTTGTTTGTTACAGCAGTGAAAAAGAGATCTTCCGATCTCAAAACAAACTAAAAAATAAAAAATATTTCAGAAAAAATATTAAAATTTATTTCCTAGAGTGGTCACAGACTTTTAAAATTGCACAAAAACTTGTTACCTCTCAACAGAGCCAACAGCCCTATTTTTAAAATGGTTGTCTGCATGAAGCAATGGCCTTTAACATAAAATATTGCAGACATTAAAACAACTGGTACACGAGCAGCTAAATGCTCAACATATTAAACATCAACCAGTTCTTAGAATTTTCCTATATTTCTTTATTTGTCATTAAAAAGAAATATGGAAAATGAAGACTGTTAACAGATTTGAGAGAGATAAATAAAGTAATTCCATTGATGGGATTTCTAGAACCTGGAATTTCCCTGCCTTCTCGGTTACTTAAAGGAGGGTCTATTACAGTGATTGATTTAAAGGACTGCTTCTTATTATACCTTTAAAAGAAGAGGATAAAGAAAAATTTGCCTTCACAGTGACTATTTTTAAAAATTCTCTGCCCGTTAAAAGGTGTCAGGGGAGATGTTTCACAGTTCTACCGTGTACCAATATTTTGCACATTTGTTGGAAATAACTTGTAAACAGTTTCCTCAATCCATATATTACTATTAAATGGATGATATCTTACTGATTGACTCAAATGTAGATACCATAGAAAAACTGTTTAAGAATGTAAAGCCTTGCTGGGGCTTAAGAGTTGCACCTTAAAAGATGCAAAGAGAATATTCTATTAATTACCTAGGTTATAAAATAGCTTTACAAAAATTCAACCCCATAAGATACAAATCAAGAAAGAACCATTTGGATACTAATTCATTTCAAGAAGTTGAGGGTGGCCTTAACTGACTAGGACCCACAATTGGATTAACAACTCAAGAATTAAATAATTTATTTTAAATATTACAATGTAACAAGACTTATGTAGTTCAAAAAATTATCAGTTGCAACTGAAAGAAAATTGACCATGATAGAGGAAAAAAATACAGGACGCTCATGTGGCTCAGTTCAAACCAGAGCTAGATTTTATCCTAATTATTCAACCTTCTAACAATTCTCTTACTGTAATTGTTACGCAGAAAAAAATGATATTGTGGAATGGATATTTCTCTCACAGAGACAGAGCAAAAAAATTAAAGACCTTTGTTAAAATAGTTTTCTGAATTGATTCTAAAAGAAAACTTGAGATTTAGTCAATTATCAGAATTGGACCCAAAAGAAATTGTTGTACGTTTTCCTAATGTTAAAATTTGCTCTTTATGAAAACAAAATCAATATTGTCAAAATCATTGCAGTAACTTTTTGGGAGAGATTAATAACAGATATCCCAAAAGCAAGAGACTTCAATATATAAAAAGAAACAGTTGTGTCCTTCCTTACATTGTACAGGAAACATCAATATCTGGAGTCCCTACAGTATATACTGATGGAAATGAATCAGGAAAGGCAAGTTATAAATATTCAAATAAAACTGGCTCAAAGTACTTTGTTTCATTGAAAAGTCAGAATTATATTCTATTCTCATGGAATTATAAGATATTTCAGTGTTCTTAATATAGTTACTGATTTTCAATATGCAGATAGAATTGTTTTACATACTGAAACAAATAAATTTATTCTTAATGATTTAAAATTAAGTCTGTTTTGTTATTTATCCAGATGTATCAGATCCCATATGGATCTACCAGACTCTCTAGCACAATGTAATGATGAAATTGGTCAGCTATTAGTAGGATATGGGACTAAAAGTTTCAGAATTTCATAATAAGAAATATCATATTAATAATTGGGGTTTAATAAAGGAATTTTCTATCACTTGTCAGCAAGTAAAGGAAATTATAGGAAAATGTGCTACTTGTACTTTTACATAACCAAACTGCAGTATCTACAGAAATTAAGCCAAAGGATATACAAAGAAATAAAATTTGACAAATGAATGTGCTTCATTTTACAGAGTTTAGAAAATTAAAACATGCACAACATACCATAAATACATATTCAGGATTTCAATGGTCAACTTTGAGTTTTAAAAGCTGATCTGTAATTACAGATCTATTAAAAGATATGGCCATCATTGGGGTGCCTGTATAAATTAAGACTAATAAAGATCTACCATTTGTCTTTAGTAAAATGAAAGGTTTATATATATCATATATATATATAAAGGTTTATATATATATATATATATATATATATACACATCAACATAAAGCATATTGCAGGTAAACTACACAATCCTACAGGACAAGCAGCTATAGAAAAATCTAATCACATTTTACAAGAAATGCTTAATAAACAGAAAGGATAATAGCATCCTCTAGAGAGAGATTGTGCAATGCTTTATTATCTTTAAATTGTTTAAATGCTAATGAAAAGGGAACAATAGCTACAGAGAGACATTGAATAATAAAGAAAAATAAATCACTGGACTAAATCAGCTGGTGTACTTTAAAGATGAGTTGATCTCAGAATGAAAACACGATATCTATTACATTGGGGAAGAAGTTTTATCTTTGTTTCCATAGAAGAAGAAACACTATGGGTATTGTCCAAATTGATAAAGATTTGATTTGAATTGGAGATACCCCTTGACTGGGACAAGTGATAGTTCATCAATCAATGTGGTAATTCAACCAAACAAAGAAAAACTTGCAAAAATTAGGGTTGGGGCAGGGATTTGTTTTGCCTTCCCAGAAAAATATAAACATCCAAATGAGGAATCTAAAGACCTATAGACATAGGAAGCATTGAAAGAAGAAGGGAGGTCCATCTTGAAAAATTACCAATAAAAGGAATAATCTGACCTAATGGGATATAATATTATCTACAGGGTAACATTTCATAAAACTTTCTTAAAGTTTGCTTTTGCTGGTGTCTTCAGACATTATAAAGAGATGGTCCTCATGTAGTGCTGACTCAATTAAAACCTAAAGCTGGCTTTGGAATTAGAGTGCATGTGTATCTCTCCTTTAATCCTAAACATGTTTGTTAAAAGTTCAAACTCTTTGCCTCATATTGGAAGAAACACCTAGCAAGGAACAAAAGAAACTCAAAATCTAGGGACTATTATGTTTTCCCTGATCTCATATTCCTCAGACTTATTTTGACTTTTTAAAATGTTTCTTATATTATAAATATTATCTCGAAATTTAAGCTTTCTGCTTTAACATTAATGGTATCATGAAGTAGTAACTAATCCTAACCTTAGGCTTCATGTAGTTTGTAGCAGCAGGCTGCTTGTGCATCCCAGCCACTGAACCCTGAAAGAATCACACAGAAACTATATTAATTAAATCACTGCTTGGCCCATTAGCTCTAACTTCTTATGGCTAACTCATATTAATTTGACGCATTTCTATTAATCTGTATATCACCACATGGATGTGTCTTACCGGGTAAAGTTCCTATTGGCATCTATCTCCTATGGCTCTATGACTTCTCTCTGACTCTGACTTCTCTCTCTCCCAGCATTCAGCTTAGTTTTCCCTGCCTACCTAAGTTCTGCCCTGCTATAGGTCCAAAGCAATTTCTTTATTCATTAATGGTAATCACAGCATACAGAGGCGACTCCCACATCACCTCCCTTTTCTGTTTAAACAAAAAGGTAGGCTTTAACTTTAACACAGTAAAATTGCATATAATATTTATCAAGCAATGCAGTTACAACATTTATATCTACTTTATTTTTCATGAAAATGAAGGAAAACTATAACTATAAATTCTTCAACTCCATCAAGGACTCCAGAAGGATATGATAATACCTAAGTAAACAGGAAGTGCATTGTAAGCAATTGCCAAAACTCTAGAATTGACAGAGACATCTGACTGCCTGGACAGTCACCCAAAGTTCTTCAGAACTATTGGGGCATCCATATTCAGCCTACAGTTCCATAGTATCCAGCAGACTTTTCTACGAAGCGGGAATTTCAATGAGTTCTGCCTATATTGGCAGTTTGCTAGTCACTTTCTTTTGTATCCTGCAGAATGTCTCACAGACTCCTTCATGAAGCAGGAACTCTAAAAGATCATCTCACCTTTTGGCAAGTTCAGCAGTCATTTCTCTGTAGGTCCAAAATGTCCAGTTCATCAAGAGGTTCAGGCAAGAGCACTTTCTTGCCCAAATGACTAACCAGTAAGGAGCCTGTTTGGTGCCCATCTTCTTCTTGAAGAAGTTTAGTGCTGCCTGGAGCAGATGTATCTCACTGTCATGAAAAGTCCTAATTACTTAGATCCATATTTTGAAATCAAGATACCTTTAAAGTATGTATGTTGGCTTAGTTAGCAGCCCATACAATGAAATGCCTCTCTGTACTTAGCTCCATCCCCATCAAAAAATTCAAAGAAAACACAACAATATACATAATCCAGACTCTCTGCATATAGGCCATCTTTACATGGCTTATTTTTCTTTACTCCTTTTAATATATGACTTTCTGTACTCTGTCTCTTTAAAGACGTTTTTTAGATGATTTACTTCTTTTCCAACTCTCTAAACTCTTTTTCTCTCTCCCAAGACTATATACATTTATACAACACTATGACCCATTTAGAGTTCTTTTCCATTTGGATTTGTCTTTATTACATATCTGTAATTCTCTACTGTCCAGAAGTGCTTTTTAAAATGTTAAGCACTTCTTAAAACTTAAGCTGCACCATTACTAGGGTATATATGGTACTTTCTGCCTGCCCTGTCCAGTCCAGAATGGCGGAGCCACTTGCACCTCTGAGCCACACATACCACCCCACTTCCAGGCACACAGCCAGTCAACATTGTCACCAAGCAAGTTGAAGCACACTGCTCACAAACCCTATCCAAATGCTCAGTTTTCCAAAAGAGTCAGAGTTCATACTAGCAGCACAGCCCACATCTGGGAAGCTGCCATTTTGAAACCAAGCAGTTGCTACCCCTGAATCAGTAAGACCTCTCTCAAAGGATCTGCAGCATGCTACCTCAAGCAAAGCCTATTTGGAAAAAAAAAGTTCTTTCTAGGGGATCCTGTGAAAGTAAAATGATGGTTACATTTCAAGATTAATGTCTCATAAGATAAATAGTCTCTGAGTATTTTGTGTAAGTCTGGCCCAAATGTTGTAAAAGATGTGCACCATTTCAGCTAACCAAGTTGGAACCATCTTGTGCAGCTGGTACCCAAAACAGGTCTTGTAGTAGCGCTATCAGTATCATGATATCATATCATTATGTGGTATAAATATCCATTCTAAAATAATATCTTCCCTCTGCATTAAAATCCCTGTAGGAGAAATTCTCAAAGGCAATATGACTAGGATACATCTAAGATTTGGGTTCACCCTATCCACATGTGCCTCCTGTAATTTTTCCTCAACCATTCTCAGCTCCTTTTCTGCTTCAGCTGTTAATTCTCTGGGACTATTCAAATCTTTATCACCATCTCAGGTTTTGTTTAAATGAACTATTAGATCACATGTTATCTCAACAGCTGGTCATAGACTGGAAACGTCTCCTAACAATCTTTGAAAGTCATTAAGAGTCTGCAACTGGTCTCTCCTAATTTGTGCCTTTTGTGTTCTAATTTTCTGTAAACTTATTCTGTAACCTAGGTAATTAACAGAATCTCCTCTTTGAATCTTTTCAGGAGCAATTTGTAATCCCCATTTAGGCAAGACTTTCTTTACTTCTTCAAACATCCTTTCTAAAGTATCTTTATTTGAATCAGACAATAAAATGTCATCCATGTAATGGTAAATTATAGACTTAGGAAATTGCTTACGAATTATTTCCAATGGCTGACTTACAAAATATTGGCACAATGTGGGACTATTGAGAATCCCCTGTGGGAGAATAGTCCATTGATATCTCCTAGAAGGCTGAGAATTATTAAAAGAGGCACTGTGAAGGCAAATTTTTCTCTATCATTTTCTTGTAAAGGTATTGTGAGAAAACAATCTTTCAAATCAATAACTATAAGAGGCCATCCTTTTGGTAATAGAGAAGACAAAGGAATTCCAGATTGTGGAGGACCCATAGGTTGAATTACCTTGTTGACAGCTCTTAGATCTGTCACCATTCTCCATTTACCAGATTTTTTTTTTACAACAAACACAGGAGAATTCCAAGGGCTGGTTGATTCTTCAATATGTTGAGTATCTAGTTGCTCTCATACCAGCTGTTCCAAAGCCTGTAATTTATCTTCAGCCAGAGGCCACTGTTTGATCCATATTGGCTTCTCAGTTAACCATTTTAAAGGTAAGGCTGTTGGTACCTCTAAATGTTTGCTAGTTGCTGTATTTTCTTGTACAGCCTGAATGACCTTTTGCCATAATACCTCATTATATCCTTCCCAGAATTATGAGTTCCTGGGACTACAGGAATGTTAATCTGGGTATTTCATTGTTGTAGCAGGTCACGGCCCCATAAATTTATTGCTATATTGGCTATATATGGCCTTAGTCTTCCTATTTGCCCTTCAGGCCCTATGCATTCAACCCATATCATGCTTTGTTTTACACGAGATAGGGTTCCAATTCCCAGAAACTGAACATCTACCTCTTGAAGAGGCCAATTCGGATGCCAAGATTCTGGAGTAATGATACTTACATCCACACCCATGTCTTATAAGCCTTCAGTAAATATGCCATTTATATAGACTCTTAGCTTTGGTCTTTGATCGTTAATAGAAGTCTGCCAAAATATACGTTTACTCTGTCCTACTAGATTTTTTGACTCATCCTCCACATTTAACCCATCATTTAGACCTGTATTGCTTTTTACAGCAGGCATTGGATTTTTTAATTTTCTTGGTGAGACACGTTCTCTACTGAAACTGGGAATGACTGGGCCAATTTTGGCTTGGGGGCCTGTGAGAGGCCCCTCAAGGTGTTTCCCAATGATATTGGGTTGCCTTGTCTGTCTGTTGTTGATCTGCATTCATTGGTCCAATGTCGGCCTTTACCACACCTCCTACATATACCTGAAGGCTGAGGTCTCCTATTTTTGTCATTCCCAGAGGAGATATTATTCCTAGAAATTCCTTGCCTGCAATCTCTTTTCAGATGTCTTAATTTACCACAATTAAAACATTTGGCAGTTGGATGCCTCCTCATTGCTTTGGAAATCGCTTCTCCTACCCAAGATTCATCATTATAGCCAAATGTCTCAACATTCATTGTATGCTGAATCCATTCATCCATAGGTGCTGATCTAGACCTTAAAGGCCCAGTTATCTTTTTACATTCTAAGTTTGCATTTTCAAAAGCCAGGGATTCAAGAATTATTCGTCTAGCTTCTGGGTCTGTTACTCCTATTTGCAGAGCCTTAATTAATCTTTGCAAAAAGTCAGTAAAGTGTTCTCTCTGTCCCTGCCTAACCCTGGTATATGATTCAATCCTTTTTTCTAGTTCCTATATCCTATCCCAAGCATTCAGCACTACTTTGTGGCATAGGGACAGTGCTTCTTCATCGTAAAGAGCTTGGACCCGTGGATCAGCATATGCTCCTATGCCAAGAATTTGATCTTGGGAAACCTCCACACCTTTTGCTCTTCGTTGCTGTTCCATATGTTTGGATTCTTCTCTGAAATAAATTCCAAACATCAATGAAGGTCCATCATCCAATAATTTAGACACTAACTGAGAGAAATCATGGGGAGTAGCTCTGACATTAGAAGCCCAAGTCCTTATCATTTCCTTAACAAATGCAGAGTGCAAGCCATAATTAACTACAGCTTGCTTAATTTCTTTTAGACCATTTATTCCTATTGGCCTCCATCTATCTTCTTTGGCTCCCTTTGAGCCTTTAGAAGTTGATGCTTTGTCAGAGTAAATTACAGGGTATGATGCTAAAACCCTGGGTAAACCAGTTCTGATAGCTGGTGGTGATGTTGTGTCCTGTCCTTGTGCCTTCTTACTCTGTTCACCAGCTCCAATAGTTTCCTCAATCATTTCATTTTTTTTTATCATTGTCTCTTGTAAAGCCTGAATCTCCTGACCTGCATATGTTTCTAGCGATTTCACTAAGGTATCAATTTTTTGGTCCTCATTCTGTACCTGTAATTCCAAGGTTTTAATGTTTCCCTTCAAAGATAACATGTCCTCCTTGAACTTTTCTTGGATATCGTGTAGATTGCCATCCTGTCTGTTACCTTATCAAAACTTTGTGATAACTTCTGCACATCAAATTCAACAGTATGAACCCTTTCAGGTAACTTCCTAGTACCCTTGGATATGGAGTCAATTTTGCCTATCATAGTATACACTTGTTCAGATAACCTCTGATTTGCAACAATTTTAATCCTTTCAACTAGCCATTCATTATTAGTCTGTAAAGACTGTATTGTTCTTAGGCATGCCATATTCTTCCTTAATGATAGAATATGGAGAAGAAAACTGAAACCTATAACCAGTAAATTGAGGTATCCCCATAGTCATATAAACCTCACATGATATAATCTATTGTATTAGTAAAGAAAGCAGTAAAAGTTGCAATGGAAATGAAAACTGCCACATTACCTATTATCCAGCAGGCGGTGCTGTTGCCGAGTAATGAAGAACCAATGCAAAAATGACAGAAATGGGGTCCCGTTTCAGTGTCTGCCTTAGTATTTGTTAAAAACTGGGAAATATGAGTTGCTCAACAAAGTAAATGCAATTAAATCAATTCCATACATTCCTAATTGTGCAGAGGGCTGTTGTCTGGGACGGTGACTGTAAGTTTTTCCCTTTAAATAAATAACCATTAATCACAATTCCAAACTGGCATGGGATCGTTTTATGACTTACACCTTCATCTGGCACCCAACATTTGGTTTAACCTCCCCCCCCCCGGCTTGGCTGCCTGCCGCCAGCTTGGCTTGGCACGAGCCCTCCCTCAGCTGCCTCCCCATGTGGATTTAAACTCCATGTCTCCTGGGCTCCACGGGCCCAAACAGTCTCTGCCTGCCTGGTTTGCTCTTTTCTGAGCAGTTTTTATATCACCCTTGCAGCGCAGTGCTTAAGCAGCACGAGTCAGAGTGCAAATGGTTGCTGAACACTGCAACCCCTCGGGGAGACTCTTTGTTACATGGAGGCATATGCGACTTCTGGGTTGCTGTCCTACATCTGACTAGGAAACCAGTACAATTGCCATGTGGACATCATCTATCTTACACACTATACCACTATAGTGACTGTACAACTTTTGTCATGATCACTTCAATGGGACTAAACTTTCTTGGGATAGACAACTGGATTCATCTTTTCAGAGCCAACAGAGGCATGTGTGTCCATGAAGGACTACAGCATCGTTTCAGGAAACAGTATGGAGATAAACTAAACAACCTGCTCATGATGGTATCTTTGTTAGTGTTACTGTTGTTGTGATGAAACACCATGACCAAAAGCAGCTTGGGGAGGAAAGTTGTTATTTCACTCATGGTTCCATATAACAGTTCATCATCAAAAGTGGCAAAAGTAGGAGCTGGTGCAGAGGTCATGGAGGGATGATGCTTAATGGCTTGCTCTTCCTTGCTTACTCAGCCTGCTCTCTTATAGAACCCAGAATCACCAGTCCAGGAATGGCACCACCCACAATGGGATGGGCTCTACCCTATAAATCACTAATTAAGAAAATATTCTAAAGCTTGCTTACAGTAAGATTTTTTCTAAAATTTATTTATTTATTTATTTTAATTTTATTTTACATTCCAAGCATAGTTCTCCCTTCTACCCCTCCTCCTGTCCTCCTTGCCTTGCCACCAGCTCACTAACCATCCACTCCTTCCAACAAGTAAGGACTCCCATGGGGAGTCAACAATGTCTTTACAGCCAGATGCATTCCGTCAAATGAGACTCCCTCCACTCTGATGACCCTAGATTTTGTCAATATGTCATAAACCTAGCCAACACAGATGGAATCTGCTTTGTCCTTGACCTTAATAATGTCCTAATGTTCTATCTTTTTGAAATAAAAAATGCCCAATAAAATTGTGCCCATGACTGGATATATTGTGCTACATCTTTTAAATCTCACTAAATCCTGTCATTTTTGTCTTTCACCATCAGGAAGGCAGGCCACATCAGCATAAAACTAGGGACCTAAAAGAGGCTTAATTGTAGGCATATACATAGGCTTAATCCTTGAGCTCCACTGGGTACTGGTAGTCAGTCTAAAAGGAAGAACTGAAACCATATTTAGATGCATGTTCCATTCCTTAGATTAATAATGGCTCTTATTCACACATCTAACTTGGGACTAAAGTATAAAGTTGCCCTTTAGCCTATACAATGAGAAAGGCTCAGTTCCCTGGATGGAAAATACGTCTAATGGTTACTCCACATCCGCCTTCCTTGCAGGAATCCTTAAGCTGATTCATCATTCATGATAGAATATTCTTGAAGATTCTCAACATTTTCTCATGGACTTTCTCCTTCCCTTGTTTGATGATCTTGCCACCATCTTCACTTATCCTATAATTCATCCAGCTCAAACTTCTGGTATTATGTCTTAACCTGTGGAACAATTCCGACTCAATTCTTAGGAGTAGCTACTGAGGCCAGACCATTACTTATGGCCCTTGAGCATCTTCAGTCATGTTTTTCATGGCTAATCTTGCTTCTTTTACAAATCTTTGTGAGCCCTTATTTCCAGAAACACCCAGTTAATAAGTTCCAGAATTTTGGTAAATCCAGTTCTAAAGCATCCACATGAGGAGACACATTGTGGTAAAAATTCACTAATATATCCACTAAAGATCTACTTGAGCATACAAGATTGTTAAACAGATTAAACAATGTACCATTTGTTTGCTAAAAAATACCCCTAAACACAACACCTGACAAAAGGAGCAAACTATAAGGAATTTTTATTTGCAGACTAAGAAATAAGATCCATTCACATGATTAAAAAAGGAAGTAATTTTAAGGTTTCACTATTGTCTGCGGATACACTTTTGGCAGGATAAAGGCATAACTTAATAAAATTGATAAAATAATGGAGGTAACTAAACTCTTGTTCAAAATTATTATTATGAAGTTTGGACTATCAACCGTTGTTCTTATTGATGGAGTTATTTCTACATCCTCCCACTTATCTTTCTTTTCTTTTTTTTAATCTCTCTTTATTAAAGTGTGGTAAGTCTGCTCTTGGAACTCTTTTCCTCATTTTAGGTTTTATTAGTTAAGAAATAGAATCTTTAAAATGTTCTAAGTCATTTTACAATGATATTTCTATCAGCCAACATTTACATTGATGAGGATCAAAACTAGAGCTTCAGTGTGCTAGATTGTTCCAGAATTAATATTGATGTGAGCTCCATGTGAGAAATCACTCTTAGAAATTAGTAAAGGGTGAAAGGCTTATTAATAGTAGTATGTGTCCAGCTCAGACTACTGCTCATAGAGGAGCCAGATATGAAAAAGTTTTACTAACTTACATACATCTTAGGGTTTTACAATCCATTGACACCTTCATTCTTAAATTTCTTTCAGTTCCTGACCTTGGGCTATGGTTTTAAAAATTTGAACAGAGACAAGAGATTGCAAGTGTAAAGATACTGTGTGAATATTTTCTCAAATGATGGAGGAGGTTCTTCTGTCTATGTGTTGCTTTCATTGGTTGAATAAAGAAACTGCATTGGCCTTTTGATAGAGCAGCCCTTAGGTGGGCAGAGTAGACAGAACAGAATGCTGGGAAGAAGGACAGTGTGGCAGATGCCATGAAGCTCCTGCCTGAGCTTGACGCTGGTTAGAATCTTTCCCAGTAAGCCACGATAAAGCCAATCTGTGGTGTCACACAGATTGGTAGAAATGGGTTAGATCAGGATGTGAGAGTTGGCCAAGAAGAGGCTAGATATAATAGGCCAGGCAGTAATTTAATAAATACAATTTCTGTGTGGTTATTATGGGGGTTAAGCTAGCCTGGTGGTGGGATGCTGCCCGTTCCTCTTACTACACTCAAGTACACCACTGTTGTTCTTTTTAATAGCTCTTACCCAGGATTATCCTGTCCACCTGGCAGAACTGTGCTGAGAGTACAGGGGACTCAACAACAGACCTGTGCTGTGGGCAATGGTCTTGTACCCTGTAAAGATTTGTCAGTTTTATTAATTTAATAAAATGCTGATTGGCCAGTAGCCAGGCAGGAAATATAGGCAGTGTGATCAGAACAGAAGAATTCTGGGAAGATGAAAGGCTCAGTCTGCATGTGTCACCCACCCAGAGAGAAAGCTAGATGAGAATGCCTTGCTGTTAAAAGGTACCAAGCCACATGGCTAACACAGACACGAATTATGGGTTAATATAAGTTATAAGAGTTAATAAGAAGCCTGGGATAATAAGTCAATCAGTTTCTAATTAATATAGACCTCTGTGGGACTGAACGGCTTCAGTACTGGGTGGGACAGAAACCTCTGCCAACGTGGACAACTTCATCCGTATAAAATCTAAAAAAGTTTATAAGTAATTCTAGACACAAAAGAACAGAGGTAAGCGTGGCTTCCTGGTAGCAGCATTTTCTCAGGTGGGCTCTGTTTGATATAGGCAAGCACTTCTCATTTAAGAGAGGCTTCCTGACTCTGCTTTAGCTGCAAAATCCTTGCAGGCCTTTTAAGAGGCTCTGCCACAAAGCACTTAAATGGTGTTTATGAATAGCTGACAGCACACTTGTTGCTGCTGGCAGGAACCGTAAAACTCCATAGCGTTATGGCAATAAACAAGGTTCCCACCAGTACCCCCACCACCAAGCTAGACTTTAAGGAATTGGGTGGATCCAGCTGATAAAGTCACAGTTTTAATCTTAGCCATAATGCTTAGCAAATTAAAGACTCATGTGGTCAGAAAAAGAGAGATATACAATAAAGATAGAGTCAGAAGAAGAAAACCTCTAAACAGTTTATAGGGTGTTTAAAAATATACATTGGCTTGGGAGAGAAAAGTAAAAGGACAAAATTTTTATTTAAAAAAAGAGAAAGAGAGTAGTTGGTTGTGGTGGCACACACCTTTAATCCCAGCACTTGTGAGGCAGAGGCAGGCAGATCTCTGCTTGTTCAAAGACAGCCTGGTCTAGAGAATAAGTACCAGGACACCCAAAGATATACAGAGAAACCCTGTTCTCAAAAAAATTAAAATTAAAAATTAAAAAAAATAGTTTAAAATAAAGCCACATAAAGATGTGAAATACACAGAGAATCATGATACTGTATGTTATTGTGTTGTCTTTGAATGGTTTGATGGCTGAGGAAGGAACAATAGCTGCTAAAAGACTTTTGATTGCAAATGTTGCTGGATTAATATATATATTTTGAAAGTGCTCTGACTTCAAAATTTAAGTCAAAAAATATGTTACTTTGGAGAAGAGGTTTTGCTTTTGTTTCAACAGGAAATGAGAGGCTGTGGATTCATTCTGGGTTAAAAAAGGTGAGGTTTGATCAAGGAAGACACCCTGAAAAAAAATCTCTGAGAGAAGCAGATGGCCTAAAGGATCCAACATTTCAGAGGACCTCTGTCAAACTTTCCTCTGAGTTCTAAATACAGGACAGCCTCAAGACTGTCTGAGATGGTCAAACCTCACAGAATATTCTAGTCAGGACTTGACCATAATCCTAATGATTTTTAGGTTCCTATAAGATTATCAGTGCCCCCAATCAGCAGGAAGTGGCCTTGAAAATAATGCCCACATTCCCAAAAAAATGGATTATGGATATTTTTCTTTGTTTATAGTGTTGGTTACAAGTTGTTATGGATAATAGTCAGGAAGAAAGCTAAACAAAGGAAGTTAGATTCAAATTTTTTGTTTTGAAAGAAAAAAAATGGAGGAAGTGCTGTGGGACAATGGTCTTATACCCTGTCAGTGTTAGTTTAATAAAAACTAGGTGATTGGCCAGTAGCCAGGCAGGGAGTATAGGCCGGGTGACCAGAACAGGACAATTCTGGGAAGAGAAAAGGCTCAGTCTGCAATTGTCACCCAGACACAGAGGAAACAAGATGAGAATCCCTTGTTGATAAAGGTACCAAGCCATGTGGCTAACACAGACAAGAATTATGGTTTAATGTAAGTTATAAGACTTACTAAGAAGCCTGGGGTCATTGGCCAATCAGTTTATAATTAACATAGGCCTTTGTCTTACCTTGGGACTCAATGGCTGCAAGACTGAGTGGAACAGAAACCTCTGTCAACAAACCTGGACTTAATGGTGATTGTGACAACTGTCATGCCAACATGAGCTGCTTCGTTGAGTGGTGCATGAATAGGAGGTTGAATTGCTGGTTGTAAGTCAGGGTTGTCTCCATTGTAACAGGAATGGAGCTTAATTAGAGGTCAGTCATGATGAACAAGTATTAGCCTCCTAGCATCCTAATTATTGCTGTTCTCTAAGATGCCTGGTTAGCACACTACTTATCTTTGGGGGTATTTTAGAGACAGTGCTCTTTTAGCTAAATTGAATTATGTGTTATTTAGTGCTTCTTAAGCAAATCTATTAGTAAATCTATTCTAGCATCAGTTCTACTACTTCAGTTCTCTGCTACATCAATATAAGTTTCTTAATTTAGACATATGTCACATTCTCAGTAAATCTGGTAAACTAATAAATTTTATTATTACAGCCAAAAATTATGAGTTTAAGTTTACAGAAAATGGAGAGTAGGAATAACACAGTGATATCAATATAAGTATTTATTTTTTTCAGAAAATGGAACATCTCATTATAAATAGTGATTATAGATTGTGAACAATATGATTTTTATGTATTTTAGGGAAAAGCAGGAAAATAGAACACCACGATTTAAAGGTGCTAACAATTTTTGTATATAGTTTTCCTATGGTAATATGTTGTCATAGTTCTGACTTTATCCTCTAATACTAGTGACATCAGAGAATCACAAGAGTTGGCTTTTATTTCTAAACAAAATGATGAGTCTTCTCAGGATACACTAATCCCTGTGGTCAGTGCTCCATTGGTGTGGTCCATGAGGACCTGTGTTTGTGATCCTTGTGTGATAATTAAATAAAATTCAATATGCTCTATGTGCCTTCCCATGATTTCAGAATGCTATTAGTTATCATCTGGTTTATATTTTAAAAGACATCCTGAAAAGAACTTATTTAAATCAATAGTGCTCCTGTGCCAGGAAGATAAGAAAATGTTAGGACTGTCACTAAAATAACAAAGGAAAGATGAGGCATTTTCAGGAAAATGTGATTATGTTGCATCCTAGAATTAATTTACCTGCTGGCTAGCTTAGCAATGTGATGTTTGAAAATGGGATGAAGATAGGTGATTGACAACTCCATGTGTCTCTAAGTACTAGTACTTCTCCATTCGGTTCTTTACCAAACCCAGAGACCTTTATTGTCTTTTCCTTGATCTAGTCTCTTTTTTTCTTCTTTCTTGTCTTAGCAAACTTTTGAAATACAAACAAACAACATTTTGCAACCAGGAATATAGCCGATGCCACACAAGAGAGCAGGAAAGCAATCACATCCAGTGAATGGTACTGAAACCAACTGAGGTCATGCGCTGCCACGCGAAGGTGCTTGGCTCCCTTGTGGCGCATGACAAACTCGATCCAGAAGACAGCTCTGTCCAGGGGCTTCACTGGCTGGTCATGGTGGATTCTTGATAGTCTCATGGCATTTTCTTTATAACTTGAAAAAAATGCACAAACAGACATTTGTTTTGTGTTTAATTTTTTTAAAAAAGTGATTACATGTGTTTAGCTAATAGATTTAAATTTTTACACACAGGATTTAATAATTTGACCTTTTCTCAAACAGGATCCAGAGCCAGGCAGGCCAGTCATGGACACTATCTCAAAACAACAAACAAACACAATAAAACCAAACAATATCAAGTATAGAACTGAGTATCTATAATGCAACATATGTTTTCCCTTGAAGTTTCTCAATAACTAGTGGAGAATTAATAAATTTCACTTAGGTTTGATCATAGGGTAAGTTTCAGAGTCCATTCATGGAGATGAGGAAATGTGGTTAGGGAAGAGATGTCTTTTTTAGCTTTGAAGACATCCTTGGAAGTAGGAAAAAGTTAGAGGACTTGAGTTTTCAAGACCCACTGTGGGGTCTTATTCACATCTGTTCTTCTTTGTGCACAATAGTAGAGGAGCTGTGGGAAGGTAGTGGCTGGTAAGGAAGGGAAAATCTTTCTTTAAAGGTTTCACTCTTTGTGTGTTAACAGTTCTCCAGTGGATAAATCCAAATCCATGGGTATGTGTGCAGCACAAATAGGACTCAGTGACTTATAAATAAAAATCAGACAAGAAATGGGAAGGAATGGATCTGAGAAGAGTTGGGGGAAGGGTATGACATGGGTTTGATCAGAATTTCATATATTTCTATACATATATCTATGTATGTCTTTATAATATATTAAAAAATCTACTTCTTTTCAGTTGTATTGACTGTAGTTACCTAAATATAGTAGTTTACATGTTCATTCCAATGGATTTTAGGTAAATGATTTATATTTATAAATCAAAATTTTGGTTTAGATTCATAGTAGATAATTTCAATTATATTTTAGAGGCTAAAATTACATATGTTTGATTTTAACACTTTTATGAATACCAAAAAAACCCTGAAATTTTATTATAAATGAGACAGGATAGTTAATGACCATATTCACATACTGTACACATCACATTGTATATAGAAACATAGTTTGACTGTCAAAATATTCTAAGTAACTAAAATCAACATTTACATATTCATATATAATCTTTCATGCTTTTAATTTCTGGTGAAATTAGAGAATGGAATGCAAATAGGACACCCTTGCAATCTCAGGTAAAACAGCAGTACCATTAGGGTTGGAATTCATGTGATGTTGTCTCAAATGACATGTATTTTAATATATAGGTGGGGTTTTCTGACAGTAGTTGTGATTCTATTTTCTCGCCTACGTGATTTTAAAATCTAGCAACAAATCTAGTGAAAATTCTGTGGAGTTAAGCTGAAAAGAATCATAAACTTTTCTACTTTAATTTTTAATAAAATGAACCAAGTTATCAGCAATTAAAATCTTCATAATGGTGAGGTTAAATAGACTGCAAGGTCAACATTTATGAAACACAATAGTTCATTCCAAGAATTACTGATATTTCTAACCCACAGTTCAGTTCCTGAAATAAGAGTTTTATACTGTTTATGCAATTATAGAATACTCAGAAGAAATGTTGATATTAATGTTTGAAAACACCATGTTAATAGTTATTTATGCATGACTAATGTTGAACACATTACCTTTTCCATTTTGTATATATTGAATGGTTTATAATGCTTAACTTTTTATTTATAAGTCTATAAAATAAAAACTACATAAGAATACATGCTAATATTATTTTATTTGGAAGGTATATTAACTGAATTTTTAAAGCAGATTCATTTTCAATTTTTAGGATATAACCTCAGTAGTTGAAAATGAAACAAGCAGTGTTTACATTTGTCTGTGGTTACTTGACATAAACTAAATTCAAAATATGTAATTTGTAGAAACATTCCAAAATGATGAACAGTCCATCCATGACAGACAGGGCTTTACACGGTTTAACACTTACGATGGGTCATTAATGACTGTCCTCACAGCGTTGAGAAAATCTGCACTTGACATTGTGTTCATGTTCACCTCCACAGCTGATCCTTTGGCCTTCATGTGAGCAATGTTGTCAGGCTGATCAGCGAACATGGGAACTCCCACCATAGGGATCCCGTGGTAAATGGCCTCATATATTCCATTTGTTCCACCATGAGTGATAAAAGCTCTGGTTTTGGGATGTCCTGTTTTGAGGACAGAGGAAGGAGTGAGTATAGGTTTCAGGCTAATTAGTTGGCATAAATTCAAAAGTAGAAGGGATGAAGAGTTACACTATAAAGCAGCATTTTTTTTTATAAATGTTGAGCATATGAGACATTGCTAATTCAGGAAATTACACTCCCAGAGAAAGGGCAAATTAACTCTTTTCATTGTCTGGGAAGGCATTAATGAAGTGGTAATGTCTCACATCTGATGGAAACTTGAAAACCAATGAGATTGTGAAGATATCCTTTTGGGCATGGGTACTCTGAGGACTTGTACAATTTACATCCACCTTAAATCTGGATGTGAAGTGCTGCACTGTGCTCAACAGTGGAGCATTTGATTTGCTTGATGCTACCCTAGGGTCCATACCCAGTACTACCACAAAAGGAAACCTTGAAGTAATATGTAAAAATTTAAAGTTATTGGATGCTGTTAACTTACTCAAAGCCAAGCAATTGCTTAATGATTTTCTTAACTATAAGAGATTTTTCTGGCCCCAGAGTCTCACCAAGAAGGTCATTCTGGGGAATCCAATCAAACAGCCGTGTATTGGATCCTAAAGTTGCTGGTATCTTTCCTTTGTATCGCCACAAAACCTGTAGAAGACAATGCTGTGATATTATAGGTAAAAACACATGTTGAGGGTGTGCTAAGTCAGTGAGTTATTGGGAACAAGTGGTATACATACTTTATTTTTATTTGAGAAGGGGGTTATTGATGTGGGCATTTGCAAGCACTGAGAGTAGGACAGTAAACAACTAATGACTTCTACTACTGGTCTACT